>JAULBZ010001730.1:0-20936 GCA_032360805.1 Neoturris breviconis | reverse complement strand
CTCGCCGGGCTAGCCCAAACTGTGTAGGAGAAAGAAAAGAAGTAAAGATAAATTTTAAAATCTGTGAACGTAAAGATAAGAAAGGGACGTTCCGTAGCAGTTTGGTTTTGCCAGACTACTAGTGAGGGTAAGGAGTGGAACTTTTTAATTTAATTTTAAAGTCAAAATTATTACCACGTACGTGTATTCTCCATAATATTTATAGATCTTTTGAGGAATCTATTTTTTATAGTTCGTTTTTATCGTTTTCAGTGCAATAACTGCGTTATAAGATTGTGTGTACAGTGCAATAACTGCGTTATAAGGTGGTATGTACAATGCAATAACTGCGTTATAAGGTGGTGTGTACAGTGTCATAACTGCGTTATAAGGTGGTGTGTACAGTGCGATAACTGCGTTATAAGGTGGTGTGCACAGTGTCATAACTGCGTTATAAGGTGGTGTGTACAGTGCAATAACTGCGTTATAAGTTTGTGTACAGTGCAATAACTGCGTTATAAGGTGGTGTGCACAGTGCAATAATTGCGTTATAAGGTGGTGTGCACAGTGTAATAACTGCGTTATAAGGTGGTGTGTATACTCACATTGTGAGAAATGTTTTATAAATTTTATTCTTTTTATTCATCTAATTCATAACATTTAAGTAAAACCGAATACCTTGTGAAGGAGTGATTTCTGACCATAGATTCCGTTTATAAAGCCGAAGTTATGTGTAAAATTCACTCCTACACAGAGATTATAGGTTCTTATTTCAGTTTGCATTGGAACTGGATTCCGTCCAGTTTGAGATTCGATCCGATTTACCGTTATTTAAACCGGATTAATGGATCGTGGCGCTTTGTAGACGTCCTTACATCTCTACAGGACAACTTTAATGTGCCAGGACTTCACAAATGACTTCAATATAAATCGAACCCAATTGAATCTTATACTGGAGTTTATTAACGTCTTACTTATACGTTGCATAGCAACGTTTCGTTCACAGGCTTTTGATAATTCAACAACGTAAGAACCTCGTTATAAATTTCAGAACTACCGTTCAAAGGGATTTTCCAGCACATGTCCAGCCAATCAGGTTGAATATGGTGCTGAAAGTCACTCCTCCACAGTGATGATCAGTAGTTATTTCTTAAATTTACTGAAAAAGATATAGAACCCTTCTCATAGCATGAAAGATTACAGAATCTCTGCATACCGACTGCGTATTGCCATATATGGTCATACACATCATATTCGTCTTTCACGTTGCATTCGCTCATAAGATATATATATAGTGGAACCGACTCGAAAGTGAACAACCTCTTATAAACTTTTACTTACGCCAGATAGCATGTGTCTTAAGAAAACACCATTATGAAATCTATCCAAAGCGGATGCCTCCCAATAGTCGCTGCGAAAGCCTAAAAAAGACATTCAGTTGGTAGAAATTGACGTCACTTGATTGTCGTCACCAATAGAATTTCTTTATTTGACTTTCGCAGGGAAATTTTCGCTTAGTTGAACTTCAAAGCAGATTTCTTTCTTGATGCCTGCTTTAGTTCCTGGTTGATGATTAGGGAGCGAAAACAGAACGCCTATCTTTATTGATCTAACTAAGCTAATAGTTAGACTAATAATCTACAAGGAAGATCGTAATGTCAATGAGGTTGCAAGTGATTGGTTTATTTTAATGCGAACAACTAATCAGTATGAAGAACCCGATCATATTCAAGATCATTCCCCAGTGGACAAAAATTTGTCTAACATTGTTCTAGCAGTAAAGACTGCGGACTTTAGATAAGTCAGTTTTTGACTCTTCTCTGTAAATAATAATTCGAAGTCTCTTAATACTGATCTTCAGTTTTTATACAAAATAGATTATGATCATTATATGGTGATTTATGATAATTATATGGTAATTTATTCAGAACGCCAAAATTTTCAAAATTATCCAAGAATCGAATTTGTTATTTTATATTGTAGAACCTCGTCCCCAGTGCTTTGCCTTTCATAATTCGACTAAATAATTGTGCCAAGATTTTTGGAACTCTTAGGACCGTAAATTCGGGATTGAATAGTATCGTTTTACATGAGAGAAAACTTTTCTTTTTTTTTTGAAAAAATTATTGAGTGTTCAAAAATACAGGAAAAAGAGAGTCGTTTACCAAAAACAATGGATTAACATTTGTTGCATCAAACCTTGACGTATTCTTAGTACCAGCTTTCCGTGTTAGTACGAAGGTTTACAAATTATTTTCATATATTCACATGCAAGTATAAAGATACCCATCGCGTCGTCCAATTAAATTTTATTATACAGCCGCAATAACTCTGAGAAACGAGCAACTCCAGTTGGAAAGACATCGTTAATGACTTATTTTGAATGAATTTTATTTTCTTTAACATAATTTCCTTAAAAATTGCGCTATAGAGGCTGTGTATAAAACAAATATGCATATATTTTTGTTGATAGCCAGAAAAAGTATACCGTAAAACTCCGACTATAACTCCCCATACGTTAGCCTCCCGTGTATAGGCCCACCAAAACCTTAATACAAAAGTAGGACCGTATATAAGTTCTCCCGAATATAAAGCCCATGGGTTTATACATGGAATAAATTCACAGAACGTTTTAGAAAAAAAATTGACGAGTTTCATCTAGAAACCAGCGAGGATGACGACGATGAAACGGATAGCGATACAGAAGACGAAAACGGCGTGTACGAAATGGAAGAGAATGGTGACATTAGTGAACATTCTTTAAACTAAAGTTATATATGTATTATATATGCCTAACGAACTAATATTAGCCCAGGGCTCCGACTATTAAAAGTCGGATTTTTACAGTATTCCAGCAAAATATGTTGAAACATTACAACAGTAAAAGTTAATTCCCGCGAAATGTAATAATATGAAAATCGAAAGTTAGTTCTGCGAAAACTTTCAGCATTTCACCACATAATCTTGGAAAATATACAAACGAGCACGGAAAAACTAGAACGAGCGTCTGATAAAAACTACCACTGATATAATGCCAAGTGCCGGGAATCGGGCCAATGCAATGTACGCGTTCACGTTCGGATTGGGTCTTGTTAACCATCTTGATGGAATGTTTACAAATAGAATGTTTATAAATTTTGCATCCATTGAACCAAAATCGACATCACCCTCTCATCACCCTCCTGCTTCAATAAATAATAGAAAAACTATTAAATAGATAGTGCGATTTTGGTAAAAAAACCTTATAAAGGAGAACAGAATAGTTCTATTATCGGATGGCTTGTTTGGGGGGGCTTGTTTGGAGGTATTTATATTGTGGAGTTCAATATGCGCTGTCTTCCTTCTCTCATCTTCTGCATTAAAACAGTTATCTCCCGCCCGAGGTACGAAGCATGAAGCATGCACTATTGGTCATTTTCCCTGAAGCCAGCTCAGAGAGACACTAGACTACTCTCTGCTGGCAGAAGATTTGTTTAGTTTTCTTTTTCCAAAATGTGTTAAATGCACTGTAGCTAGCTAACTGTGACATGTGGATTCATGTGTCTTTGGAGGTGCCAACTTGTTAGGTAGATGGATCAGTCGGCCGGTTGGGTAAACCCTTAATTCAGCCATTCTTCGGAGAATAAACTAGCTTAAATAAGCTATATATACTTACTTGTGGTTTTAGCCATTTTAATGACTTGTGGTGATCCTTCGGGTAATCATGTCCGTTTTTCTCTGCAGTGTGCATCCTTGTAGAGAATTGATCTGCTGTTATTTTAATGTGGCAAGTACTTTTGCTTCCATAGTTTGGATTGGTCGGCCCTGTTTAAGTTGCTTGTTTATCATTAAAAAGAAGCTTTTTCGTCAATGTTGCGTTGGTCTGCCTTTTGCAATGTCAGCTAAGTAGTTGGCTTGCTGTTTGTCAGTGAAATGGGGATATCTGCAGATATCGAGCACTTCCTGATTGGTCAAGTTATACCGGGAAATCATGTTCTTTATTTGGGTCACTATTTTGTTCTCTGGGTTTCATTCTTTTGTTACCTCCTTTGACCATTTTTCGTACCATGCTAATATATGTTACGACATGTTGCGTTGATTCTTCTTGGTTTGTTTTTCATTCAGATTCCAAGTGTATGTCAATCTACTGTGAACAATACTATTCAAGATGAGTACTCTTGTTTTCAGATAAATGTTGTAGTTGGTTAATTTTTTACTATGTAGTTCATAGATGGATGGTTCATCATATTATATCTGATCCCCAAGATAGCGAAATATTCTTACATTTTCAACATGTTTATTGTTTAGCGTAACAATACTGTCGGGGTACATGCTAGTATCTTGATCAGTATTTGTAGTTCATTATCATTGTTTTTGTCTTTGAAACATTGATGTGGAGGTGGAATTTGTCTAGTTCTTGGTCCTCAAAAAACAGTTCCAAATCATCTGCATATCCTACCTAATCAACAGTATGTGTCCCTTGGTATGCTTTTTTCCTCTCTTCTCGGGCGAACCCATGTAAATAATTCGAATGGATCATTTGGTGTTTCACTAAGTGAAGTTGTAGTGTGCAGATATATTGCCTTTAGTAATTGGATCAAAGTTGTATCTTCATCAGGTGAAAACCGTTGATAGATGGACTTGAATAGCCAGGCTCTTATAACATGGTCAAATGCTGCACTTGAGTCAACAAAAAGGACATATCTTTTCATAGATTCACTAATATTAAAACTCTTTTGGTGATGAAGGTACCATCTGAGGTCCCTCTGCCAGATCTGAAACCTTGTTGTTGATCAAGAAGTTGTTTATCATACCAACGTTTCAGGTAATTTAAAATAAGAATTATGAGAGTTTTCCCTACAGACTTCCCTCTTCTTGATGTTTTTTCAGAGAATTTCAAAGAAATCATTAAAAAAACAGAACTTGTTCGCTTCAAACGGTGAAAAGAATACACCGAAACTGTTCTGGAACCTTTCTACATACAGTAGTAACATATAAATAACATTTTGAAGGAGGAAATAACATTTTTTCCCTACCTTTGACGTATTTCGGCAAGCGATACAAATAAACACCTTCGTGGCTTGTCCCACATCTCCGCCATTTTGATTTTTTTTTGTCTCGCTTATCTTTTTCTCGCTACTTATTACCTGCAAAAAATACCCGGGTAGGCAGGCACGAAAATACGCAAAAATAACACTGTGGGCAGGATTTCTTAGTTTTTGGCTTTGTGGACACTGTTTTTTAACTGGAATTGAATAAAAAACAAATGGAAACGCTAGATTATGATGTGCCCCATACCAGAGATTGGTATGCACTGTTCGGGGCTTTTAATATGTTCCTATTCTTCAACATATTTATTTTATTGCTTTGAATTGAATATCGATTTGAATTTTCTGTGCGTAATGAAAAATAGCGTTTACCGCTCTGTGAATTTTTTAAAAATTAATGTGTTTTCCTTACGGAAACCAATAAGTGTATATATGTATGTATTCAGGAGGGTTCCAGCTTTCCAGAACACTTTACTTCATCAAACAAGAATAAGTTTAGTTCAAGTTATAACCAATTGAAATATCAAAATTTTGGTAATTTTTGTGCTGGATTAGGAAGGTCGTGCTTTTTTAGGTGACGTAGGCTAACCGGCTAAAAGAGAAAGCATTTTTTTTAAAGAAGCAAGTAAAAAACATGGTTGTGGTGCGAGTTATTGAAAGCAACATTAACCCTATTTACACTGGGCTTTTTTTTCTTTTTTTTTGAGGAGGGCGAACCAATGCTTTTGATATGAAACTTGGTAGACTTATAGAACAACTCGTTTGTTTATACATGCAATATAATGGCTTCCTCTAGCCTAGAAAGGCTGTTGTGCAAAACGGAATTAGTCTTTCTTGCCTCGCTTGTTTCAGACAAAATCCCATCAATCTTAGAACGATGAAGAAAACGGAGAACTATAGATCTGAGATCGATCAATCTGGTTACTCTACAGTATGGGATTGATTGTGCCAAAGCAAATATGCTCAAAGTGATTGTAGAGATGCAACACATTGTCGAAAGGTCTGACTTCAACGCACAAAAATGACACCCAGAATGGTCGGCGGTGTAGGACTTACAACACAAATATTGCCTACTGTGAAGTTAAGGGCGTGAGTTAACTTTTGCTATTAATAAGGATGCAGTGGTGGAAATTTAAGGAAATGTGCGGCGACACTTTTTGGGGAAGACTTGCCAGTGCTAATCTCCATTAGGATGGCAATGTGGAGGCAATTTTTTTAACTGGCTTTACGGTCTAAATATTAAGTAGATATTCTATGCAATTCTTCTTTTTTAATTATTTATTACTCTAATGTGCAATGTAATGATATCTTCAATCCATTCATATAACCACATGAAGGACTAACCCTATATACACTAACTATTCCCGAGGGCAATGCGGTTGATAAGCTTGTTTTTATGCCTTACATAAATATTTTCAGCAAATTGTTCTGAAGTTTGTGAATATCATGAATTACTTATATCTGGAAAATTTCCCTGTTTTCAACTCTGGTCAATGTATTTCGCTGTCTATTGAATAACTGATTGAACTACTGAATTTTTATTTCTTTGGTATGAGGAGTGTTAAGTCATGAGCTTGTAATTGATTGGTTTTTTTGGGACAAAGAAACTAATCAATTGCAAGATTATTGATTCAGCACACTTCCCCTGGGAACGAATTTTAGAGATGGTCACTTAAGTTATTTATACATTTTAGCACATTATAAAAATCATGAGCAAAATTGCCAAGTGTGTTTTGGAAGGTGAAGTTGTGAAGGGTACAATAACATTTCAACAAAATGGTGATGGCCCAACTACTGTCACTGGTACTGTATCAGGTTTAGCCGCAGGTAAACATGGTTTCCACGTGCATGCATTTGGTGATTATTCATCCGGTTGTGGAAGTACTGGTGGTCACTTCAATCCTTCTGGTAAAGAACACGGTGGACCAACTGATGATAACAGACATGCTGGTGATCTTGGCAACATTGAAGCAGGTGCTGATGGATGTGCAATTGTAAACATCACTGATTCTCAGATTCCCTTGTCTGGTGCTAACAGTGTCGTTGGTAGAGCTGTTGTTGTTCATAAAGATGTAGATGATTTAGGAAGAGATGGACATGATGACAGCAAAACAACTGGCCATGCTGGTGCTCGTCTAGCATGTGGTGTAATTGGTCTTGCTAAACCTCAATGACTGAATTTATCTCATCTTTGACAAGTTTTCAATAAAATAAGAGCTTCAGGATGATTATGGATACAAAAGAATATATTTTATGTTATACATACGTTATGTTATACATATAGAAACCATATTATTACTATGATCTTCTCTATTGTAAATCAAAATAATTTTATAAAATAGATGCCATAGGTGATGTCAATGAATTTGTGACTGGCTTGCTTCTTGGTAAATTATTGGATGGCTCAGAACTTTTCATATATTAATTTACGATTACTCGTACCTCTAAAAATCAGATTTCAGTTATCCATAATAATCTCTATGGAGGAGTGGCTTTTGAGTATAGTTTCAGACTAGAAAACCTGAAACTTACCAACGGTGATTATTTCTTATAATTTTGTATGCTGCTCCATGTTTCATCTTAGCTTCTTCAATGTAATCATATAAAGTTGAAGCCATGCTCAAAAGGACACAGATACATTTCCATCCAAAAATTTTATCCAAAATTAAATTCACCTCAAATTTAATTCTGTTCAAAACTGTGTTCGAAATAATAGCAAATAATTACTGTGAAGGAGTGATTTTTGAGCATAATGCCAGGCTATAAAGCCTGAACTATTGCTCAAAAATCACTCCTCCATAGTGATTATTATTTTGGCCATTGCAAAACTAATTCTTGTGCAGTGCTTGAAATGACAGCTTCAGTGGAGGAGTATTTGATGAATCAGTAAGATTTCGAGAGTGCTGGTCGAGATATTTCTATATTCTCAATAAGGGGTCTGAATATTGTCAAAAAGGTTTTTATTTTCAAAAGTAGAGAGGTGGAATATTAGAGTGAGGTTTTGTTAGATACATGTGTGGCTTTAGGTGAGATCAATTTAAATTTTGGTTCTGCTTCAACTGACTGATTCAAAAATTAGAAAATTTAAAAATATTTTTGTTTCTATATAATAATCTTACTTTAAAAGGGTGAACTTAATAGCCTTAATGACATACCATTCCTTAATAGAATGGTTTCTTTCATACCGACTACTATATAGTTTTACTGGAATTTGTTGGAGTTGCAGCATGAAATACTATGGGCCCATGTTCAGAGGGGGGGGGGTGGAGCTTATAACCAAGATTTTATGGTATGAAGCAGGGACATATTCAGGGCAATTTTAATACCGGTAGACAGGTTTTGAAGCCCAAATTATTGAGCAAGATTGGTTTTTCGATCTCCTTTTTATGATACTAATTTCCATCATCATTCAATTCTGATTTTCAAAAAGACATGCCTTTATCTGTTCCGTTCAAGTAAACCATCATTCACTTTTTTTAGGTGCCTAAATGAATAAGCTCAAAACAGGTATGCCCAAAAAGTCTCTGGATATGACATTGAAAAGTTAAAATTTCTAAATAAAATGGTTTTGAAATTCTTAACTTTCTACAAATATAAAACAATTATTTATTGATGTGCAAAAAATAATACCAGCAAAATACCTAGTAAAGATTATTATTATACATAAAAATGTTTATTTTATTTATTGATCCTCAAAAATAAGTACCTGTGAAAAGTCTATTATGAGTTTAACTGCGAAAATAAATGTCTGCAAAATGCACTTTTTTTGCGGTAAAATAAGTACCTGTAAAAATCAATGCCATTTTAAAGGTAGAAGCTACGGAAAGGAGTGTTAATTATTTCAATAAATAAACAGCGTTTCTTTGCCTTTATTGAATCTTCAATGGAGTGATATGTAGATCACATTAAAAGTTTTTTTATTTTAGTTTCAGTTTTGTTGAATTCAGTCATACTTCAAATCTACCTAAAAAGTTGTTTTTGAAATTTTGAGATGTCCCTTATCCTGAAAATTAGTTTAGAGCTTAATACACTCTTCTACATAGCTAATCTCTATGTTTATTTAGAAGCCTCTCACTTCTTTTAGACTAGTCAAACACTATAAATCATGAGCAAAATTGCCAAGTGTGTTTTGGAAGGTGAAGTTGTGAAGGGTACAATAACATTTCAGCAAAATAGTGATGGCACGACTACTGTCACTGGTACTGTATCGGGTTTAGCCGCAGGTAAACATGGTTTCCACGTGCATGAATTTGGTGATTATTCATCTGGTTGTGGAAGTACTGGTGGTCACTTCAATCCTTCTGGTAAAGAACACGGTGGACCGACTGACGATAACAGACATGCTGGTGATCTTGGCAACATTGAAGCAGGCGCTGATGGATGTGCAATTGTAAACATCACTGATTCTCAGATCCCCTTGTCTGGTGCTAACAGTGTTATTGGTAGAGCTGTTGTTGTTCATAAAGATGTAGATGACCTAGGAAGAGGCGGACATGATGACAGCAAGACTACTGGTCATGCTGGTGCTCGTTTGGCATGTGGCGTTATCGGTCTTGCTAAATGAGGATACTTTCAAGTTGCTCGAAGTAAGATCATTGTGATTGAGTGATGTTTGAGCAATAACTCAGGCCTCTGAATTCATGTCATCATTTCCCTGTGGAGGAGTACTTGGAATTTATGTTGGCATTCCCCCGTGGAGAGCATCTTTGGAGACCTCCACAGGGGAATGATGTTGTGAATTCAGAGACCTGATAGCTTTAGGCTACGAAGCGTAAAGCTTAAAAATGACTTCTTCACAGTGATTTTATTTGTCTTATTTCAAGTATCACTTGTTAAATCTTTATCTATCTTTATTGTTTATTGATTTTCTTAATTTTTTGACAATTTGCTACTTGCATACATAACCATATCATTCTCACTCTATTTAGCCTGATCCACACACACACAACGTTCTCACTCTATTTAGCCTGATCCACAGTTCAAATATCTCACAGTCTGTTCTCTTCTGCAGGTAATTTAGTAATGTATGTTAATTTATGCATTATTGATTTATTGATTTAATTATTCTGACTTGACTTGTTTCTGGAGCATCAGTATTAATAATGGTACCGACAGCTATAATGAAAGAGTAATAATTATATCTTTGTTGCATAAATTACCATGCATGTTTTCATGTTAATGAACTATGTGAGAACTCGAAGAATTGAACATAGTCTGTCAAAGAGGCTAACTCCATGCCAATCGAACTTACGGTAGTTACTGTATTTAGCCCTAGGAGTGCAATGAAAAGTTGAGGCGTATTGAGCATAACTATTACTAGAAAACACTCCTCCACATGTGTTGTCTGATTTGAGCTTCTGAAAGAAGGCTAAAGAAAGTGTCGTCCCAAATATATTAGGTAATAATAATTTGAAGTTGCGGAAGAAGAAATTCTTCTGTTTAACCATCACGAAGGAACAAACTCTTTTCTGTTGTTAGAACTGTTGCAATGACTCTTTCTTTACAAGATGTTTTAACATCAATCCTTGAAGATGGTATGAGAATACTTCTTTTAGAAGGTAGATACAAACAGTCGGACATCACTTCATCGTCTTGATAAAATAGAGAGCTTATAGCAGTTAAAATGATTAAATTGCGGTATCTAAATCATTCTTATCCATATTGCATATTATTTTTTATAGGATTATAAAGGTATACAACAATTGGTTTCTATTTTATTTATTTTATTTAGTTACTGTGGAGGGGCGACTTTTGAGCATGACTTCAGGATACATAGGTTGTAGCCATAGTTAAAAATCAATCCTCCACTATGATTATATGCTCTTATTTTGAACACTGTATGCTAACATGTACGTACAGTATGAAAAATAACTTGGAAGTGAAAAATGGTGTCCATTCTTCTTTTTCTTTCCTGACCTCAGATTTTAGATAGCCTCTTCAGTGTTTGAAATAAGAACAAATAATCGCTGTTGAGGAGTGATTTTTGAACATTGCTTCAGGCTAACAAGCCTGAAGCAATGCTCAAAAGCCCCTCTACAGTGATTATTTGTTCTAATTTCAAAGACTGCTCTTGGACCTACTAATGTACTCTGCAGTCCTGAACATAATTACTGGGCTTTTACTGTTTTCTTGCTGATTTACTGCAAGGTCAAAAATTATACTCAAAACACTTCTACACAGGTGATGTTATGACAGTTATTTTCACTTTTCACTGATAGGTTGGTTCCAGGAAGTTTTGACTAAGAGGTTGCTTGCAAGAAGTTTTTACTTATCAAGAAATTCTCACAAGATATTGTTTTCAAACTTTGTTATAAAACCTGACGCTATACTCAAAAGTCACTTCTCCACAGAGATTATTTGTTCTTATTTCTTACGCAGAACCAATTAATATATACAGTGGTTGAAATAAGAGTAAATAATCACTGTGGAGGAGTGAATTATTAGCTTCAGGCTACAAAGCCTGAATCTATGCTCCAAATCTCTCATCCACAGTGATCATTCACTCTTATTCAATCACAGAAAAATAAAAATATCCCTTGTTTTAGGTGTTAGAAAAAAAATAAAAAACATGTGAAAAAGGTTATCCTTGTTATACGATGATCAAATAAACGTTGTACTCAGTAATGCACAGACGAGGCACAATGCCAACTGCACTACAGAATCACAGGTAAATATTTACAAAAACCATCAAGAAAAACCAGGTAACACTATCCAGTCTCAATAGAATCAAACAGTGATCAAAATACTAGCTAATCACTGGAGAGGAGTGAGTTTGAGCATAGCTTCAGGCTACAAAGCCTATTGTTGTGCTCAAAAACCCTTCCACAACGATTATTAGGTCGCATTATACCACTGTCAAACATGATAAACTGATGTAAGGTCAGTGGCTCTTCTCTACTGACAGATTTTTATGCTTATATATTTGGAACTTTGGTTTTAGACAAATGTCTTTTATTTTCATCGATAATATATGATATTTCAACCCGCGCTCGCTGGAATAATCACTGTGGAGGAGTGTAACCTAAAACTATTTTCAAACATCGACAGTGATTACTGTATGTTGCTCTTTGTTCAATCGCTGTATCAAAGAATTGTCAGTACTCTCCTTTGCAGATGTTTCACATATTGCAGAGGTTCAAATTAAGATGTAACAAGCCTCAAAAATGACTGTCAGGTATCACCTGTGGAGGAGTGTTTTTGAGTAAAGTTTTCAGTTGAAAATCTGAAAACTATTTCAAAACACCCCTCTACAGGTAATGTCAGTTATTTTGAGGCTTGTGTATACTGAGACTGGAAAGTTGGTGCATTGATTGTTACAAAATGATATATCTAGAGAATTATTTTAAAGCCTTGCTCCAATATAGACAATACTAATTGCTGTGATTGTGTATCAAGCTGTGGCAATTTCTATCTGTATGGCCAACACTGATTAATATGCATACACTATAGGCAACATGCGGTAAATCCTCCAAAAAGCCTGAAGCAATGCTCGGAAATCCCTCCTACACAGTGTTTATTTGCTCTTATCTTGAACACTGAATGTTAGTAATCCTTAATTCAATATTTTGGTTAGTTTATGCCAGCATGTATGTTGATTTGTGTTTATAGGAGACATGCGCCATACTATCTACAACCTGATTACAAAATCCACGAGTTCAATAAACGTCTTCAACAACATTCAGAAGTAAGAAAATATGTTTTAGTTTTATGTATATATATATATATAGATTCTGTGTAGATATTTTTAATTCTTAAATTACTGTGCCAAAAACAATAATAAATTTAATTCTCTTTTCTTTTTTCTTCCAAAAACTTAAAGATTCATTTGCTGCTTCGCTTTTCATTGAATTTGTCTTCATCACGAAGAAAATAAAATACCGTGCTAGACACGACAACTAATAGGAGATACTTTTTGTAAATGGAAGAGGAAGAGTGTTGAAATAAGAACAAACAATCACTATGGAGGAGTCATTTTTGAGCATAGCTTTAGGCTACATCACACTTTATGTTTAGAAATGTGAACAGATTTGGTGGGACGAGTTGATAAGCGAATTTTTTGAAGATGATGCAACTTTACTTATTCAATATAAAGATGGTAGCCATCAGAGAAAATATTGTAAGTGTTGAAGTGCATATATATATCACAAAGAAAATGTTTTTAATTATTATTACCTAATTATATGTTGATATTATAACCAAAATTACCAAGTGACCGTTTAAATGCCCTGTAATGCCCTTTCAGTTAAATTATAATTTAGATCAAAATAAAGCTGAAATAAGAGCAACTGATCCAATGACCTGATAACCCATGGATTTTTTACCAATCTGTTGCAAATGCTATATATTGTCATCGAAAATGTGTTTAAGATCAATACCCGAAAACAAATCTAAAAAAAAAAAAGTTAATTTTTGTGATGAAGTTATATTGTACGGCCCTGCAGAAACTTTACACATATGTCCATGTCTTCGTATCAAAGAATCGAAGAGTTTATGTAATAATAAATAATCAACTTACAAGATTGTTTCTAACCAAGATAATTTCATGATAAGTGACCTTGTGATCAAGCTTTAAAATAACATCACCTGTGGAAGAGCGTTTTTGAGTTTACTCAACAGATGATGTCCAGCGGTTATTTTAAGGCTTAGGAATTCAATTCCACTGCTAGGAAATTTTATTTGATAAAATATCTTCCTGGTAACTGTTGCAGAAGTTGAAGTTTCATATTTTAGAGACTAAATAAATATATTCTGACCGTTCAATAATAACACAATGCACACAGTGCAATGATTTCGTAATTAAGTCCGGTATTCGAAATAAGAGCAAATAATCAACTGGTTGCATGTCAATTAACATAATATCCCAATGTTTGAAAAATAATCATTGTAGAGGAGAGATTTTTAAGCATTGCTTCAGGCTTTATATGCCTGAATAAATTCTCAAAGATTACTCACCCACAGTGATTATTTGCTCTTATTTCAAACATTACACCCTACTTCATTATACTAAATTGATTAATTGCCTCAAAGATGTCATGCTTTTCAATGGGAATTATTTATTTTCTTTTATAGTAATACATAGACGGTTGATCCCAAGATATTTTCGTAGTTTGTTTACTGGTGGTGTTTCAAAAGTTTACTTCATGGTATTGAACAGTAAAGAAAACTATATGAACACAACTGTAACCTTAGATTGTAAACATGCTTCAATGATAACACAGTATGCTAAACCTAATGAAACAAAGGTATAGTAGTAAACAGAATATTGTTTTTTATTACTTTGTGGCAGTGGTGATCCTCTTATCATGTTCCTAAAGTTTTACCATTTTGGAATTTGGTACCGGCATTCAGTGCAATATTTCAGAAAGACTTACCAATAATTTTTCAATTTCATCCACTCAGTACTGAGTATTTGCAAAAAATGGATTTTTTCCAAATTTTGATTTCTATAAGGAGTTGACTACTTTCAGCCGAAAGTTGACCCAAATATTATACCCAAATGATAACAGGAGAAGTGGAGACTTAAAATGGTTTCTAAGACTTAATTTTCAATCAGACTTTGACCACAAGTTAACTCATACCTTATTTTTCTTCTGTTGATAACGAACTAACCATAACCATATTTGGACGTAGAGACTTTGGTCATGAATCTTTTTCACATCCATTTTGGGGAAGCATCTTTCTAAATTCTTGTAGAAATATAAGAATTGAAGTTACCATTTTATTTTTACTGAGCTTCCTTCATCTTTTGAAAAACGCGTGATATGAATATTAAAATGTAATTAAGGGTGATAAAACATTATTGCATCATGTTACCTTATAAAGTTAATAAGTTTATAGCAATAATTATTCCAGATATGAATTGGTAATTTAAAGGAAAATAAAATGGAGGAGTATTTTAATAAAGCATAGGAATTATTAGTCCTAAAAGAAGATAGAGACACATCAATTTTAAGACACAAGATTTCTATAAAACATTAACATATTTAAGCACTGCTGCTGTAATGTTAGTTCAGTGTTTGAGGAAATGATCACTGTGGAGGAGTGATTTTTGAGCTTTGCTTCAGGCTAGAATGTCTAAAACAATGCTCAAAAATTACTCCTGTACAGTGATTATTTGTTTTTAATAGGTACAGACAGATGGTCACTTGTCGATTGAATTTTCATTTGATGACTTTATGAGAATTAGGAACTGGAAATTTCAAATAAAGGAAAATAAAGAATTAATCCCAAAATCGAGTTTAGCAGAATGCAAGAGCGAAGAAGGAAAACTAGAAGAATTGTCAAAAAATGTTACGGAATCTGGATTAGGTCCTGGTACACTTGAATATTTAAGAGTAAGTTGCTTTTGTTGTGTTCAAGAAATATTGTCAGGAAGTGCTTTGGGAAAATATCACGGTCAACGAGTGATTTTAAGCTAAGCAAACAAGTTTGGATGACTGTTGCACTTTGTCTTTAAAGCGCTGAAGTAACACAACAAAATGAAGAATTTAATAAGTGCAAGTCTTAAAATACCTGTCAAACTGGTGAATATTTATTATATAGTATTTTTTTAAATATAGTTTTCGACTTTTCTACTGAAAACTACATCCAAAAACACTCTTCCACAGGTGATGTCCCAGTTTTAAGACGTGTATGTGAGTTTTAATTTATATTGCATAGGTTGGTGTTATACTAGAACCAATGCAAGAATTAATGTCTCGTCAGAAATCAAATGGAATGAATCCGAGAGGTACTTCTGTTGTCTATCTGCACGTCTTATGTTAGCTTGTTAAGAAATAATCTCAAGATAGCTTGACGTGGATTTGCACGAAAGCCAAGAAAAGAAATTACATTGGTAGAAATTGACACCACGCGTCATGTTATGTCAATTTCTGTCATTGAAATTTCTTATTTTGGCTTTCATGTAAAAAGCTTTCTCTTAGTGTAATTCCATCTTTATTATCATTATTATGTTACTGAATCATTGCAAGCACCCTTTTTCTCAATGCAATTAAGGAGGCTTTTACAGAGGAAAAAGACAATAAATTTGAAGCTCTTATGACAAGTGACCATCATTAAATGTCAATAGCGTTTCATATTTTTTGCAATTATTATTTCTCAAAAATTTAAAATTTAATATTTTTTTTTAGAAATTTGGTCCAAAAATGCCCAAATATTTTTCTTATCTTGCATGACTGGAGAATGTTGTGTGATGCTAACAACCGTACTTTTATCTGCTCTAAATTAACTTTTATCGAAATCAATCGTGACGTTAGTCGTACTTAATAGAAAAATGTGCTAAATCAGCATTTTATTGTCAATATTTTGCTATGACGTCACTAAATTTGACAGTAAAATGCTGATTTAGCACATTTTTCTATTAGGTACGACCAACGTCATGAGTCAATGATCTTTCAATGGATTGGTTTCTTCGTAACCAATCCATTGCAAGTTCATTGACATAACAACACCCTTCTGTGCAGTTTCATTTTTGTTGAATTTGGTCAAATTTAGTTTCTTTAATTCTTGCATTCTCTATAGTAAGAACTTATCCTGTCATTGATTTTTCTAGATGCATTAAAAGCTGTGTTGTATGAGAAATGGCAAACACAGATAATGACACAAGGTATAACATTGCGCTCTTGTGGAGACTGCAAAATTGTTTGGGGAACTACTTTAAGGGAAGAAAAAATTGCAGAATTTATTATTGCGATTTGGAGGTCAAATTTTTTGAGATTTTTAGAAATTATTATTGCGATTGGAGCCATTTGACAAGTAAAAATAGTAGAAAATAACACTTTAGGGTATTTTTTGTCTGAAATGCGGAAGTTATTGCGATTTAGAGACAAAATCGCAATAATTAATTCCACACTTTTTTTTTCTGCAGCAATTTCTTCTGCATTTGTTTCTTCTTTTAACCCTATTATATATGGGCTTTTTCATGTACGTTGAATTTATGGGGGAGGAGGGCTCATGATTTTCTCGGGATAAAAACAAGCAATGAGGATAAAAATTTGCTAGTAATTAGCTCTTGACAAAAGAATAAAGAAAATACGGTCAAAATTTAAATTTTGCAAAACAATTTGCTGATATCAGCATATTTTTAGAAAAAATTGCAATTTTTTACCTTATTTTTAATTGGCTATATCTAAGGAACAAAATAAGATTTTTGATTCTGTTCGCATATTTTTAGTGTCTTTTATTAAAGTATAAAAAGAAGTATTTTAAGTTCTTATTAGCCTATACTATGGCACGCTAAAATTGACAAGATTTTTTCAAAAAAAATTATTTGACACTTTAGTAAACCCTGCTTTTAGTCTATTGCTATCAAAATGAATGAAACAGTTTGAACAGAATAATATTTCACGGTGAACTGAATTTTAGATATTTTGCGGGAACTTTTGTTCATGAAAATAGGTAAAAAAACAACGCAAACGTTTCTTCCCGCAAAAGTCTATGGTAAATAATTTAGTTAAGAATATTTGTTATTTTTAGATTATGAGCAACGACAGCGTCTGTGGTCTGGAGGTTCAACTCGTAAGTTAATACGTGAAGTAGTTACAAGTTTAAATCATTGCAAATATTATTGTTGTACTCTCCTTGACCTTTTTCTTATGCAAAGGGGCTTAACCCACTTCATACAAACAGACAAAATATACAGTGTTATTAGACAGGTTCAAATAGCTCTCAAACACTCATGTACAGGGGATTTCCAACAGTGACTTTCAGTGTTGAAGTAGTATTTTTTCCCATATACAGGTGGTCGTGGTGGAGCCGCTAAGAAACGTAAACCTCGTAAGACACCAGCATCTGATAACAAACCAGCAAAAAAGAAAACTCCTTCAACATCATCAGCTACAACATTCCCTCTTACAACTGATGTTATGTTGGTCGATGAACCAATGCTAATGGGTGGAAAGTTTGGTGATGAAGATGAACGAGTTATTACCAGGTAGATCTTATATGTGTTCGAACCTGCAAACAAAACTACACACTATTTATAAGAAGTCTTAAATTTAGTTCACTGATCAAGCTATTCATGTTACCTTCAAATAGCCACTGTGATGGCATTCTTTGATCCATCATGCAATACAGTTTTATCCTGAAAGCTCAAAGTTTCTAAATATTGCAATTTGAGCCTGTGACGTTCCTTAATCTTATATATGTTGGGCTTTTTGGGACTCCTCAAAGCTGCAAAAGGAGGAAAATGAGTTAGTCACACGACCAAACTTATCAGAATTATTTATTTTGTGATTTTAATTAACTTCACCAAGTTTCGTAACAGAATCTGCTCCCCAGCATATATAGGATTTTTAAGGATTCTATTTTTTATCCTGCCAAACAAAGTTTGGATGGGTTGTTACTATCACTATCACATTACGATCGATTTTGTCGACTCAAGACACATTCGCCCAAAAGTTATACCCAAAAGTTACATTCTTGACCGAGAAGATTTTTTTTTTTTTGACCAGTCACATTTGGATTTAAATTTTTTGAATTTTTGAATTTCTATGAGACTTTGCCATCATCATTCGATCAAAAGCCTTACCCAAAAGTTAATAGTTGACTTAAATATTTTTCTGATTTTTTTTCTGATTTTTTTGATAACAAAGTTTGGATGAGCTATTGCTATTACTTTCCGGCGGCAGCAGCCAGTACAAACCGTCCTAGTATGGTTAAAGCATATACGGTTAAAGCTGTATGCATGTAGTCTGAATATATGTAGCCTATACAGTGTAGCATTTACAAATCTTTAAAAGCACAACTAATTCTATAATATAGGCATAATCTCTATTTTTATTTAGTGTATGCATAATGCTATGATGTATAATGTGTGTATGCAAATCGTATCCACTAGGAAGGAATGATTTTTGAGCATCACTACTCTCCTCCACAGTGATTTGATATAATTTTACCTTGATAAAGGTGTTCTAATTGTTTATTTTACCCGAAACTTGATCAACTTAATAAGGACATGAAACCCTAACGCCATGTAAAATTTGTGTTTATCCTTGATATAAAACTTCACTTTTCTCCCCCACAATGACTTGACATAATTTTACCTTGAAAATAGTGTTCCAATTGTTTATTCAACCTGAAACTTTACTATCTTAATAAAGATATATTTTAAACATTGTATAATGTGTGTATGCAAATCATATTTATTTGCTACGGTTTAACTTTCACTTGTTTTGGTGGGCTACTTACAATACCGTACTTTTGATTATTTTTTTGTTGTGGTTGCTGATTTGAGCCTGGGCTTCTCATAAAAGTGTTTCTTTTAAAAAAGTGTGTATATCACTTGAGTTGTTACTACTTGACGGTAGTGTATCTAGACTAGAATCAAACTTGTAAATGCGACGTACCTACTGGAACAGTGCTTATGGCTCATCAGTCTGTCAAATAACAGACTCTCTTTATTGACAAACTAACTAGCTTTGTGTAGACTTTCTCTCAATGGCAGATTGGAAAATCCACAATTCACAAGTACTAATGGAACAGGACCGGATGACGTGGACGACGCGTTTGCACCCAGTGGGGGTGGTGAACTACCCGTATCGACTACTTCACAACCTTGGAAAAATGAGAAAATTATTCCGAAAGAAGAAAAGAAAGACTGACTGAATGAATGAATGAATAGATTTTAATAAAACATCCACAATGCTTGAAATGAGAGTAAATAGTCACTTTGGTGGAGTGATTTTACAGGATTTGTTGCTTGAAACTCACTCCTCCACAGTGATTATATCCTTTTATTTCCAGCACTGATAATCGTTCATATATATAGTTTTTAAAAGGAGGCAATATTTTCAAAACAACAAGTAAGTGTTCAAAATTACGAAAAAACTAAAGGCTGATTTCCATTAGGCGAATTCGCACGAATTCTAAATGAACACATTGATTGAAAGTGACGTCATCTGACGTTTGCGCAAACGAATTCTCCTAGTGGAAATACGCCTTAAAGTTGACCAAATTCAACAGGAACTGTACAAATGGTTGCATTGGTTTGTTTGTTTTTAATCAGTATGAACTGATTGCAAGATCTTCACTGTAAATTTATAACAGTGGTCGAAATAAGAACAAATAAACACTGCGGATGAGTGAAGCTGTACTCAAAAATCCAGTGATGATTTACTCTTGACCATTGCTGATGCATGTGAGTAACTTAAGTGTCTTTTAAAACTACATTCTAAAAATGATTTTAGTCCAATTCTAGATATGAATCCCATCCCAAAAAGCTTAACAAATGACTATCCTCTTCTATCCTCTAATAGGGTTTATTTTGAAAACATCACGCGTCGAAGAAGTTGGCAATGAAAGAACACACTCTCCTCCCATGTTCAGTTTACATAGTTACTCTTGCAATAGGTCAACTTGTTCAGGGTAAGGAGTGGTGCCCTCCCCTGCCTTAGTGGTAGAAGCTAACGATTGAGCATGGAGCCTTCGAGTTTCCTCTGATTGCCGTCGACCAACTTACTTTTACCCTAACTCGATCCGAAAGCTTCTTCCCTCTTGATGTCTAAATCGGTGAGAACGGCAGCTCTGGGATCGAGATTGACTTTTACCATAATTTTCAGTTAGCTCCAAAACTAAGTCAAATTCATCTTCAGCCAAAACAACAAAAGAATTTAAGTTTTGAGATAATTTGGAAATTTTACTTTAATTTTATTTTATTTATGTCTAAATTTTCGAGTTACGAGAACTCACTCGGGCTCTATAACTCGGGATTTCCGAACCTCTATTATCTACAACCCCTCACATAAATTATTAGACATTTTTGAATTTTTGCAAGCAATATACACCACAAACAAAACGCAAATGCCGAAAATAACCACTAGACGTCCCTTGAGATTTATCTCAGAGGTTTATCGGTGTAGACTTAAGACTTAGGAGCTTAGGATCTTAGGACTTTTTACAAACTCGACAAATTTTGTTGCTTCTAGCAGCCTA
>JAULBZ010001729.1:0-20943 GCA_032360805.1 Neoturris breviconis | reverse complement strand
GGACGAAGAAACCAATCAATTGCAAGATCATTGATTCAGCACTCTTCACCTGGTAACGAATTTTGGAGATGGTCCCTAAATGAATTAACTTCTATACATAATCGTCGTCAGTGCCAATGTCATTCATAAATATCCTCCAGAATATCATTACATTGTATCACATAGTTGCACCCTGGAGGGTAGCAATGTCATTATATCGTAACAAAGAGTTTCGCCCTGAACGGTATCAGTGTCAATACAGAGTTTCTTCCTGGTGAGGGCAGCCATGTTATTGTCAATATATAGCTTCTCCTTGGATGAGCAGCAATGTCAATATGCATAGTTTTTTGTTATTATATCGTAACACAAAGAGCAGCAATGTCAATACAGAGTTTCTCCCTGGATGTGCAGCAATGTTATTATATTATTATTACGCCCTGGAGAGCAACAATACAGGGACATTACATTATTTTGAATTGTAAAATACAATTTCCGATCTGTAATATTCAAAACCGCAGCACAAAAATGATTTGTAATGCAAAAAATAGTGTATAATACATAATGTGTTTGTATATACTAGAAACATTAAAGCTTTTGGATTTTCCTGGTTAACCACCTGATCAGAAATTAATTATGCTCCACAAAGCGATAACTATTTATTCAGCCGAACTGTGTTAGTTCAATGAGATCATTGACTCGGTACTCTCCTCAGTAGATTTTATTTTTGAGACGATCCTTTAATTGGCTACATAAACCCACTCAAACCACATGTTAAAAATACTAAAACATATGACGGTATAGTTATATGCATAAAACTATCCTTACAGACATCACAGATCGAATAAGATACGACTAAGTAGAAGACGATTAAACACGATAAACGTCGCACCATGACAACAATTTCAGTACACACAAAGCAACGTAGACATTAGTCTTAATTTAGCAGTAAGTTTTTTATTATAGCCAGTTGGATTATTTCGAAATTGTGTTAATCTTGCACGATCGTCTCAATAAAGTAACACGAAGAGCGTATAATTAAATCAGTATTTTCTTCTTTGAATGTACACTTCAAGATCTAAAAGAGACATAATGGTTTATAGTAAAAAATGTCAACGTTGGGTAATTTTTCTACAATAACTTACGTTTATGAAATGATGATGACGAGCGATAAGAAAATTAATACCTTTTTTTCCATTGATTTTATTCAGCAGATTTTAGTTATTAAACAAGGTGCGACTATATGTTATATTAAACTCATTGCTAAATAATATTGACGGAAATATACTAATATACAATAAAAAGGAAAACTGATGAAGTATAAGAATTTCAACGTTTTTAAAGATGGTCAGGTAAGTTTTTTATTTATTATAGTAATTAGGGACATTTTGTCTTTTGTTTTTACTCGGAAATCGTTTTTTGACATGATTTTTGAAATTCGTTTTTAAAATTTTAAAGATTTTCTCATTTTCTTTTTCACCACTCTTGCTTATTATTGATGAGGACATTAAAATTACTGGCGTCTGCTAATTATATGTTGAATTAAAAGTCTGGAATATATCAATATATTGGCATTATTCTTTTAAAAGTTATAGAGATAGATGGGGGGAAGAGATGACAAAAAGGCAAGGAAGAAAATAGAACGCACAAATAAGTCCAGATGGAGCTGAAATCAATAACAACCAATACCAGCAGAACAAACGGCAGGCAAATACATTGGTTCATTAATTCATCCCACCACCAAAATAAGATTAACTGATGAACTGTTGAAAGCGGAGGTGCGAATGACAAAGAAACGGAAAAACTGGGGGTTGGGGTGGGGATGGAACCATGCTGTAGCGTTGAAACTTTCCAGGAAGTTAGGTCAACATTTTAGAACACTTCATTGGTGACTTCATTACCTGTGATTATGGTCATCAAGTCAAAACAGGAGGTGGAAAAAAGTTTGTTTTAGTTAAAAAATATTTTGATTAAAATAAATTTGTCGTTTTTCATGCAAAAATAATAATAATAAAAAACTTTGAACATTTTATTTTACCACCGCTCAAACATTCGGTTGCTAAGGAAAATTCTCCCTAGTTGCCAAAAAAATATTTCCAAAATGATCCTAGATAAATAATAGGAAAAGCCCTAAATCTCTATGTTATGAATAAAGGTAAATTTATAACTGCGAGGGATACAAACTTAATATAATATTCACGATAATATCGTAGAATTGCGGTGGTTTGATGTATAGAATAACTCTATCTTTAGTTAACCACTATTAGATAATTGTGAAAAATATTTATTTACGTTTACCTTGTTTCGGATTTGGCCCCCTCTATAACGTTTGAACGACTTGTAGCATTGAGACGAATATTTGCAGACTTATAGTATAGGTAAAAATATCTCTTGACAATTAATTTTAAATTGGTCACTTTGTTTAAAGTACTACGAAAGCTTTTTTCATTATGTTTGCAGTTTTAGGTAGGCATTTTACATACATAGTTTCAGGGATATTAGTGAAAATGTTGGAATTTCTAAAAATTCTGTGATTTTAAGTAGCTTCACCAAGTTTCATAGAGTGTATCTATGGTAACATAGACCATTAATACAAGGATTATTTACACAGGATTTCCCACACGAAAATGGGTGATTTCAGGTTATGACCTATATCTTTAGATCTACTAGAGATATGATGATCAAATTAGTCAGTATGTCTCAAATAAAATTATTTTGCAAATTGTCTAAATTTTAACTTAGAGAAAAAGTCTAAAATTTTAATTAGCAAGGCGAATGGCACAAATGTTTAAATTTGTACAAAAGCCTGGGTATTAAGCTATCGATAATATATCTCCAGGGACTTCTCGTAGTTGTTTTCCACGTGTTTGTTTTACTTGCCTCGTGTAATTTGTAAAATGTCATAGGCCCGCCTTCAGCATATATATGGTTGTTTTCATGGCCTCTTGTAGATTGTCTAGTCATTTTAGTTTTAAGGATCGTCCATATAAAGATCTTGATAGATACATAGGATTTCCCACTTGTAAATAGGTGGTTTCAGGTTATGACCCATATCTTATGATCTTCTGGAGGTATGATGTTCTATTTCGGGCAGTATGTGTCAAATAGATTATATTAAAACTTGGTAATGTTCAGCATCATCGCTGTCGTGGTTTGGAAGTTACTTTAAAAAATGTAGTAGGCATATATAGGGTTATCCCTATTAGGCCGATAGTAAAGGGAGTGAATTGTGCGTAACTTTTCAAATAAAGTGATCATGCTCAAACTTTCTTACTTTTCCTAATCTTTCATTTGGAAATAATATTTCCAAAATTAAGAAAATAATAATTGGCTCATCTTTCTGTATAATTTCCAAACAGTGGTATCTAGTAATATTTTCTTTATTTTAATTTGTGGATTTACACTTGTGGATATGGTGTTTATTTTATATAAAAAGTTACTTGTGAGAAGATAAGCAATGACGTTATAAGTATAAAACAATAGGACACCTGCTAATTATTTTTATGGTAAAATACAAATAATGACTTGAAGTGACTTTGGTGTACATTCGAAAGAAAAATATGCAGCCGTTCAGTATTTATGGAGGTATATAAACTTAATTGGTGTAGTATTCAGTAGAATCTCACGTTACATTGTGAAATAAGAAACTTTATATAAAAAATTTACATTGCTTTACATTTTTTCCATTCTTGTCTATTTTTTATACCTATTTATAGCAAGAACTTTACTCTAATTATGTATTATTGCTACGCACGAACTCAGCCACGTCCCTGGAAGCACTGCAGTTAGCTCATTAGCCCTGAATTGGTGGTCTGACATGTTATATGGCCTCGTAGCTGTTCGATGGGTTGTAACCTAACCAGGAGATCAAATAATTCAAACAAATACCAAAAGTTCATTGGGCACGTGACGTTTTTTTAACATAAAAAAGGACGTCAAGTTTGGACCTCAAAACCGATATATTTTTTTACGTTCAAAAATAGCCACGTGCTGGCAAGGCTGGGTGTAATTCTGTACAAATCATTAGAGATTGGCATAAGTTAAATTTTATATACAGTAAAAATCCTACAATTCCAACTCCTATGTAATTCGATTTTTTATTATTTCGAATAATAGTTTTAGTCAAGTAGCTAAATCATTTTGAAAGAGAGGATACTTAAGCTGGATTTCCATTAGCGTAAAATTCCGTGCGGAATGCAAATCAAGACATTCCATTGGTAGAAATTGACGTCACACGTCAATTTCTACCAATGGAATGTCTTCATTTTCAATAAATCAAGTAATGCGAGCAATTTTTCAGCTCCGTGACGATTTGAATCACAAGGGTCCTGCTGTATTTAATATATAGCTATATATGGGCAAAAAGTTGTTTAAAGTCCGTAGTAAATATATTAAAACAACGTTGAAGACCTTGATTTAGCTTCGTTACTACGATATTAATTAATAATTTATTTTGGATGTTTGCCAATCTGAATAGCTTCACGTTTTTCTATACAATTTTTCTATTGATAGATTTTAATTATGAGGACCGTTATAGCAATTAACGTGCTGTGTAAAATAATGGTTAACCGCAACTAAATGAGAGGCTAAAAGTGTCTATTGATCAAACGTAGCAGGGAACTTTACACATATTTCGCAACATGGGATAGTAGCTATAATCTTGTATTTATTCCTGAAAGAAATCAATGGCGAACAAAATCGCATGAAAACGAGTTGTTGGCTGTTCAATGTAGAACTTGTTGCAACGCAATAACCTCCTTTCTGTGCAGTCTCTGCACGCTAACACCTCGTTGTTTTGTATTTGCGAATAGGTCTATACATGTAATGATAAATATTTGCAAACATACAGCTTGGAAGGCCAAAAAGTTCAAGGTTCACAGTAAAAAAGACTAGCGTCATTACTTCGGACATTGAGCAAGTTTATGCTCACTCGGGTATCTCTACTTCTAATTAATTCTCGTGTTCTGACTTATCAAGTAAAGATACCCAAAAATAAAATCCAATTAGTAACGTTATCTACTCGTTAGATTTTCATTACAACATCAACATTTGATGCTAATTAGCCTGTACCTTTAGTAAGATTTAGTAAGATTTATTCCTTTGACTGAATAATTTGAATATATTTTCTTTTTTACTTGCTAAGCTTTTATACTTACCCAGTAGGCAAATACTTGTTCAAAATCAGCAGTAAAGACGCTAGAGCAACGTCATTCGACGTTGTTCTAGTGTCTTTACTTCGAGGATTTTTGCCTACTGGTATAGCCTCCACATAAAGAACTTATCCTAGTTGATCTAATGTATTAATTATTATTAATTATTTCTATGCACATAACTAGCCGTCAAAAATCCTGTTCAAAGTCCGCAAAATAACCTTAGAACAACGTTCCAACGATATTGTTCTGACTTTGAACAGGTTTGTGCCGGCTGGGATGCTGCCCTACAATCTTAAATATAGCTATGAGTCAGGTGCATCATTCAATGATAGAGATATTTTGTTTACTGATCCTTGTAATCGCAGTTTAAAATGATGTCATAGTTTTAATGACTCTATTTTCATGGTCTTATCCTTTATCGCATTAGCCTGCGTAATACACATTTCGTGACGTAACGCCAATAGTAGCCTACGACTTACCCACACAGTTAAAGACGTTTTTAAGCTTTTTAACGAGGGATGAGTTTACATATGATTCCACTAGGTCACGCGACGCCAAACATTTTCTAGTGTTTTTACTACTTGCCCACAGCGTGCATTCTGCTAGCGGCCGCTTTTTTATATAGTTAAATAACCTTAATTTCGGTTTTACTATGTCAACCCCAATATATCAAAGAACTATTAAAACAAAAAAATGAAATTTTTTACGAATTTTTTAATTCGAATTCAGCACAAAGAATTCAAAATCAGAAATTTAAAAATAATTTTTTTATATTCGTCCGATGGACCTGAAATTTGGTGACTTCCTAAAATTTATTTGGGGTCATTTTGATACCAAAAGAAATTGGTAACTAGGGATAAGTTCCCCTTAGAAACTAAACTTTTAACAGGTGGTAAAAAAAACCCAAAGAAATATTTTCTTCGTTTTAGTGCATAGATTTGGAACTAAGCATTTTTCACCTTAAATTTATTTTTGCTACAGGTGCTCTTACATTTGATGACGGCAGCAAATAAAATATTACGCTAAAATGTTCGAATAAGAATGAATTATAACTTGACCAAGTTTCATACATAATGCATTAACGTATCAGAAGTTATGCAGGGGAATAAAGATTATGGATTGAAGTACCTTTGGTGTAAATTTGAAAGAAAAATATGCAGCCGTTCAGAACTTATAGAGAGAGGGGCTCTCATGCTCTCATAAGAGCCTGGGTCTAATAGGGAAAATAAAACTTCTGGAAGTCACCTGTTGAGGAGTCTTTTTGAGCATAGTTTTTAGCTTTTGAGCTGAATGGTATACTCAAACGAAACTCCTCCACATGTGCTGTAAAGTAGAGGCTTGCAAATCCAAAATAAATAAGCAATTAAATAGGTTTGAAATTATCGCATTGTAGACTGTTAAATACCGTTCCGAATCATACCATATACGGTATGTGTGTTGTCATGTAAGGTAATGTACAGTCCATATGTAGAGTTAATTAGTGTAGTATTCAGTAAGCTCTCACTTGTCGTGCTTTACATTGCGAAATAAGAAACTTCATATAAACATTTTACATAATGAAAGGTTGGGAGAGAATATAAATATATTTTTGATGGTCGATGGGTGTTTCTCCAAAAAGAGGTAATGTAGTTTAGATGTACTTTCATTTTTTTCAATTCTTGTCTATCTTTAATACCAAACTACACTGTTATGCTAACTGTACTATAATTAGGTCATAGTGGCACACTGCTAGTGTCTTTTTGCAATGCAGAGATACCTAGTTCAATATCAACCTTGGGTACAAATTCAGTCACGTCCCTGGAAACACTGCCGTTAGCTCGGTAGCCATGTTCCAGGGCCTCAGAGCTGATCGAGGCGTTATTACTTAATCTGGAGATCGAATAAGACAAATAAGTGGCCTCGGTCTAAAGGGGGAAATAATAAAATAATTATCTGTGAACGTCCGCTGCGCTTGCCTAGACAGGTCCACCGCGGACAGAGCGGAAAACAAAAAAGGTAGGGTAGTTCAAAAGTGCTTTAAATTGTATTCAACTTTTGTATATTTCTTTTACCAATCTATAGCAACATCTTTACTCTAATTATGTAGTAGTGGTACACACCTTTGGACACGAATTCAGCCACTTCCATGGAAGCACTGCAACTAGCTCGTTAGCCCTGAATTGGTGGTCTGACATGTTACAGGGTCGTATAGCTGGTCGAGGGGTTCTAGCTTAATCAGGAGATCGAATAAAACAAACAAGTACCAATAGCATGTCCTCTGCCTGGAGGGGAGATAGGAGCCGGGAGAAGATGATAAAAAAAGATCTGTGAACGTCCGCGGCGTTAGATCAAAGAGCAGGTCCAACCATGTACACATGCTTTAAGTTATGAGCTTGACTAGCGCGCGCCGAGCGAGTTGATTTGACACCAGCCTTAAAAGCTGCGTAATAAAATTACAGTAGACTCTCAATCTATCAAACTTCGAGTGATTACTATGAAACTATAACCTTAGAGCTAAAACCAGAAATCTTTTAATTTTGTTCTTTAGATCGAAAAGTTTGTTAAATTTGGTTTTCATTAAAGCGGAAGTCTACTGTTACTCTCAATTGGCACGTGAAGTTATTTTAACATAAAAAGATGTTTAGTTTTGACCTCAGTACCGATTTATTTTTTACGTTGAAAAATAGCTACGTGTCGGCAGGACTGGGCGTATTTCTGTACAAATCATGAGTGATTGGCATAAAATAAATTTTATATACAGGTGAAATTCTGTAGCTCCAACTCCTATGTAATTCGTATTTCTATTAATTTGAACAATAGTTCATGTAGCTAAAGCATTTCAAAAGAGCGGATACATACATAAATCGAAGGGTTCCGCTGTATATAATATATATGGGCAAAAAGTTGTTTAAAGTCCATAGTAAATATGTCAATACAACGTTTTATGGATTTTGGACAAGTTTTTGCCCCCTGGAATCGCATGTTGATCCCGATTAATAATTTGTTTTTGATATTAGCCAATCTGAATAGCTACACGTTTTTTTTATATATATAAATATATATATATATAATCTTTCTATTGATGTATAAATCGATGGGAGTTTTATGAATATAATATCTTAATTATGAGGACCGTTATAGCAATTAACGTGCTGTGTAAAATAATGGTTAACCGCAATCATATGTGATATAAATTAAACGCTAAAATTGTCTATTGCTAAAAAGTAGCAGGGAACTTTACACGTATTTCGCAATTGGTATTTAATTATGAGGACCGTTATAGCAATTAAGGTACTGTGCAAAATAATGGTTAACCGCAATCAAATGTGATGTAAATGAGAAGCTAAAATTCACTATTGATAAAAAGTAGCAGCGAACTTTACACGTATTTCGCAATTGGTACTTAACATGTGAAGTACATGATCTTATAATTTTATGCATTTATTCCGAAAAGAAACCACCCAGCTGGTACAAAGAACGGTGTTCTAACGTTACTTCGCTGAATTTGAACAGGTTTCTGCCGGCTGGGCAATGGCGCACAAAATCTTTGCCATTGTAGTTCTTCAAGTTAAGATATGCGTATAGATAAATTCACAAATACATGAAAAGGTGGTGTTGGCAGCTCATAGTAAAACTTGTTGCGAAGCAATAACTTCCTTTTTATGCACTCCCTGCACGCCAACACCTCGTTTTCTTGTATTTGTGAATAGGACATGTAATGAAAAAGTTCAATGTCCACAGTAAGACACTAGCGTCATTACTTTGGACATGGAGCAAGTTTATGCTCAGTGGAGTATCTGTATAATTAAATTTGTGTCTTGAGTGTTCTTACTTATAAAGTAAAGATACCCAATAATATCCTATTAGTAACGCTATATATTCTATATGTTAATTTTACATCACAGCATCAACATTCGATGCTAATTAGCCTCAACTTTGTTCCCAGGGCTTATTCGCTCTTGGCGACGTCAAGAGAAGATTTAGTAGGATTTATTCCTTTGACTGAATAATTTGCTTTATTTATTTGTTAAGCTTTTATACTTACGCAGTAGGCAAAATCTTGTTCAAAGTCAGCAGTAAAGAAGCTAGAACAACGTCATTCGACGTTGTTCTAGCGTCTTTACTGCGGACTTTGAACAAGTTCTTGCCCACTAGCCTTCACATAAAGGACTTGTCCTAGTTGATCTAATGTATTAATTATTAGTAATTACTTCTATGCACATACTACCCTGAAATGCTAAATATAGCTACGAGTCAGGTACACCATTCTATGACTTTCGCAACAATTGATAGAGGTATTTTGTTTACTAACCCTTTTTTTCCATATAGTTAAAAAATACTTCGTTTTTACTATATCAGCCTTGTTTTTACACAAAACTCAATATATCAAAGAACTATAAAATAAAAAACGAAATTAATGTTTTTATTACGAAATTTAAAAAATTCAGCACAAAGAATTCAAACTCAAAAGTTTATACATGATTTCTGAGAAAAATCGTCAGATATAGAATACTCCCTGTAAGCAGGTTAACATAGGTGTTGGATACCAGAGTATTTTCCATTTCAATTAAAAGTACATAATCACCTTTTTTGGCTAAAATTCTAAAATCTATGTCAAATTGACAAGTGGCACACATACTCAGAAAATTTCAAAGTTCAAAAATATCAGGATGTTAAAAATTCCGCAATTCTTTTTTCTGAAATTGCAAAATGTTTGGCCAAATAAACTGCCACACAGTGAGTATAGAAAACACATAATTTCCTACAACTTCAATCACTTATTTCTTTCCCAGTATTCATCGTTATGAAATAAAACTTTCATGATATGTTATTAACAAGATGAACTTTCATATGGACTTCAGTAGGCAGATATTTCAAAAAATTCTAAAAGTGATTTTGTACCTTTAATATCACCATATGCTAACTGATGTAATCTTAACCCAATGGGCAAAACCAATGTTCAAAGTTCCCAGCAAAGACTTTATGGGAATAGGAATTGAAATGACAAGAACTGAAATGATGTTTTTGCTATAGTTATATCAGCAGGCACTGACTTATTGGTTTTTAAAAGCATCTTCAGTCAGCAACCATGACAACCATTTCAGGAATTTAATATTGATATGGTTTATTGGCGCATGGCTCCCCTGCAGCTCCGAGCAAATGCCACTGTGATGATTACTGGTTATATATTCTGATGTTTTTCTATGATGTTTTTAGTCGATTGGTTATACTTTTGAAATGAAGAATAGTGTATATGAACTTATTTTTATATTTGCTTCAGTAGTTGTTGTTCTGAGCCACTTTGTTTAATCATCCTGCGAAAGAGAGCTGCTGCATTAGGTAAGAAATCACAAAGCGTAACGTTGCTCTAGCAATTCTCAAACATTCTAAAATCAAAGAACCATAGAGTACATGAGAATGAATGTTACCAGTTAGATCTGGCATGTGGATATAATATAAAATGGGAAGTCATCTCTCTTATCAAATAGCCTATAGACAAATATGCCATCATCAACTGTGATATCAAGTTCTAGAAAGGTGGCATGGATACCACGATATTCACATTTAAGTTGAAACTATGTTGGATAGATATGTTTGTAAGAACGAGCATCAATAAAACGTCAATAAAACGTGTGCATTCTTAAAATTCCTAGCATGGAGTTTGTCATTTTTCATTAGCCTAACGTATTTAGACTCATAGTAGTGAAGATAGAGCTTGGTCTACAAGACTAATGTTATTAGTTTTTATAGCTTGATCTACGAGGCTAGTGTGTCAATAATATACATGGATAGAAAAGTGGCGCTGGGATTGTAGTATCTGTTTGATTGCTGAACAGCAGCCTAGATATGGCATTAAATAGTGTATATACATTAAAAGTTTTTATCTACAAGCCTGTTGTATAAAATATAAAAACAACTTGATCTACAAGGTTGGCGTCAACATAAAGAAATAAATATATATAGAATAGAACCATCTGATTGCTGACAAGCGGGTTATGTACTGTTAAATTTTTTAATGTACTATTTTGATACAGAACAAAAGTTTTCCCAATAATATGAATGAGCTAAGAGCGAATGTTCTAAGTCAAATTGATTCGACTATTTCCTCTCAGCTCTTTCCATAGTTATGGAAAACTACTGGGTATCTAATAAAAGCCTTCTTAATTTGTTTTAATAGAATCGTAGGATCTCCTCCCTGCGATTTTACCGAAAGAATAGCTCCGTTGCTCTAGGGGTGAAATCCTCAAGAAGCAAGGTACATCGATCAATACGGAGAAACTCCGAAAACTGTTGATGAAATGTTGCTCGTAAGCTTAGGCATTCTAAGAATAAAAAAGAAAATTGATCTTTTTATCAAAGAGTTTATAAATAAAGATGCCATCATTTATCGTCATACCAAGGTCCAAGAACGTAGCATAGATACAACAATAAGAAGAAAAATAATTTATTTGCTAGGGGAAAATTATTACCGGAAATCTCTAGTGATATAAAGCCACACATTCAAAAGTTCTGGAAAAATTTTTTAACAGGTGGAGGGGGGACACTTCCTTAGGCCTTAATAGGGTTAATGTAACTTATCAATTGGCTTTCATAGCTGTTAGCAGTTGATAGTTTCCCATTTGCTAGCGTAATGATATCATATCATATGTTACCGTTCTATCTATATTATTATTCGATAGTTAAAACTTAATTATTTGAGGAGACTTGGCAAGCAAACTATAAAAGAAAAAACTAACATGATTACTAATTTCTTATCAAGACGAGTAATTTTCTTACGTTTTACTCGTGACGTCGAGAATTCGTCAAAATTCGGCAAAATTTCTCCTAATGTTTGGCCAAGATTTTAGCTATGTGCCAAATTGTATGGCTTAGGTATTTATTTGCTTAAATAAAAATATGTGTACGATATTCAGTTTAAACAACACGTGGTAAGTTACGTATCGATTTAAAAAGGATTAAAATTTTAATGAAAAACTATTTTGCAGCCAATAAGACACGTATTGTAAGCACGTATTGCAACCACAACTCTCTAAATTATTGATAGTTTTAACATATTTACTTAGAGAGAAGCAAAACTTCAATAGTGAATTAAAACAGAATATCCACAGTTACAGAATATCCACAGTTTCACATTTTTTGTTTCACTTCTTTTCCCTTCTTTATGAGCACAACATGACACAAATTACTCGAAAACTTAATAGTGGTCATTTTTGGGAGACACGCCGAAACAAATCATTACAACACTTTTTGCTAAGTAAGTTCACGTTAAAACACACACACCCCTCCCCCCGGTTATTCGATACTGTAGAGTAAACTGTTACTGAAACGGCAATAGGTTAAAATCAAGAGAAAATTATGGTAAAGTGATTTTTCATAATTTTTCATAATATGCTTTAATCAGGATTGTGATTTGGATGTGTAAGTATTTGCTAGGTCAACCCCCGCAATTTAAATCTATTCAACACCACTTTAAGTCCTGTAGTAAAAGTCACGACATGTTTGAATAACTCGTAGCTTAAAGTTGGGGTATTTTTAGAACTCAAATTCACATATTCAAAGAAATGTCCCATTCAGAAGTTTTCATATTTATTGTCAATTTTTCATAAATAGTTAAAAATTATATGAAAACTTTTTTCCCAGCCTTTAAAATATTTACGAATCTGTGGCAGCTGTATATAACAGAGTTTTTAAACGTATAATGTAATTATTTTAATCATGGTTAACAGTAAAAAACAAACTGCTCCAAATAAACCATTAGTAATCGGATTTATACAATGCATAGCAGAAATTTCTTTCGTTATTTATAGCTTGAAAGACTACTGAATACATATTCGTATAATTCTATTCGGACTGTGTATTGCCATATTTGGTAATACACAGTCCTTATACGGAGTTATACAAATACGTATTCAGAAGCATTTCATGTTGTGTTTTATGTAGAGAACATAGTTTACATTTTTCAAGAAAATACTGCTAGATTAACATATTTATATCTTCTTAATAAAACGTTTATTGATGTATAAGTTCAAACAGTAGGTAAACTATATGTAGCTAAAAGAAGTAAGCTAAAGTTTAAAGACATTTTTGTTTGATAGCTACACAACATATCCGTAGTGTTTGAAATTCTTTGCATAATTAAAGAAACTTGCTGCTATACATTCGCTAAAACGGATATACTAATGCATATGTTCATCAGACGAAGCTAATACCAAGAGAGCAGTTACTACGTTCACGGTTTGGCTACTTTGTTGTTGATTTTTTTTGTTAGATATTTTGTTTATGTTTCGTGTGTGCTAGCCATAAGACATTTTTAATTTTTAGTGTGAACATGAACCTTGATTGTTTTTGTTCGGTATGTATGTAGCTATACATTTAAATAATATAATTTGTATTTTATAATGTACAGGGGTCGACATAACTGCCAGTCATCACAGGGGTGTAGAATATGACAAATGACTTGAAAATATCCTGAAAAACCTCTCCTCCACAGAGAGAGTAATAAATAAAAACACCGCCATTAGTTTCTCTATAAAGAAAACAGTAGTTAGATCATGTTGTTTAGTTTTAAACCTAGAGGAAAGAAACATGTTTAAATTCCGCAGTAAAGATGCTAAAAACAACGTTTTCGATGTTGTTCTAGCGTCTTTAGCTACTGCTGAATTTGAACAAGTTTTTATCTACTAGTTCTTGCAGTTGGTCACTTCTAGCTTCAATATAGAACATGTTCTACCTTCCAAAATAACAATATTTTATATCTATAAGTAAAACAGTCGAACAGCAGTGCGGTGGTATCAAATCCTTGCGTTAATATTGATTTGAGATCGTTTATGATACACGCTTTCAAAGATAGTTTATCATGCCTTGATGATTATACATGTTTTAACTCATTTTAAAACTCCATTCATGTTTAAACATTTATCCTATTAAGATATAGAAGTTTAAAGTACGTAATATGAATTTTTATCAACTCTTTTATGACATTTCGATATCCTTAAGAAAACAGATATGACTTGATAATTAGCGGAGTTTCATGAAAACATGTTCACTTTTTTCTTATTGTGAAAATGGAGGTAAATTATACAACTTGAGTTGATGAATTATAATTCTACGCTCATAAGTTTTATTTAAAACTGTGATGCTATACTTTTACATGCATTGTCATTGTGATTAGGGCACCATTGTTTATTTTATAACGTACCGTATAATTTGTAGAGTGTACGGCTGGATGCGAGGATTGTTATTGAACAGTCAGTATGCAGAGCTAGAGTTTATTTGATTTAGCAATGTCAAGGTCTACTTTTATATTCTGCTAAGGAGATATTAGACTAGTTTATACAGTAATGTGTGATGCGTAGGATGTGACATCGGCTGTGGTTTTCGTAAGCCCAATTTAGGGTCAATCTGATGAAAGTTTTTATACGCTCCCCCCTACTTTTATGCGCCCCTCCCGCCCCAACATTTTTAAAAAGTACAATTTTTTTGAAAAACATGCTTTTTAACAAAAACGATTTTACAGTCCTTTAGAATTATTGTTGATTATATAGCATTCTTAGCCAAACCAGATGATTAAGATTTGAAAGTTTTCACAGGTCTCACCCAAACCATGGGACCCTTCCTGAATTACTTTATCATGGTCCGCCCACTTTCGAAAACAAGTCGCTGTCCCTGTATACTTTATACAGTTATTATCTTGACCTATACTTTGGTGTGTTATATCCAGGAATTAAAGTTTTCATCTGTAATTTGTAGAAATTAGTTACGAATATTCGGAAGAAAGTCACTAAATTAATCTCATTAATGCATTCTTTGTTTTGCACAGATTTCGTTTAATCATAAAATACAAATCGTAAAACAGTATTGAATAACCCAGTTAGCATAGCTTGTTCAAAGTCAACAGTAAAGACACTAAAATAAAGTTAAAAATATTGTGCTACGTCTTTACTGCGGACTTTGAGTAAGTTTTTGCGTACTTGGAAGAATTCGACGGTCTCTAAACAGATTGTATATTTGGAAATACACAGACTTTACAGAAGAATTCGAATCCATACACGTAGTTGTTTATGTCGTGTTTATGGTTACTTCCATAACATATAGTCTGCTCATCAATATTTAAGACATTTGACAACTGAAATTAAAACAAAATACATATTTAAAATAAACATAAATCACTTAGTATATAACGAAACACTTATTTCTGGTTAAACCCAGTGGGACACAACTTGTTCAAAGTTTATTCATTGGGAATTGATATAACATAATTTTTTATTTATATAATGTATTCATTAGTTTTTGCATAATTTTTCGAAGGTATTACTACTGTTTTCCTCTTCGATGAATGTTGTAAAACTCAGTGTAAATTGAAATACCTTCCCAGGGCATTATTGGGATACATAAAACAGGTACAAAGCTCAGAAACACTCTGCAACGCTTTAGTATCCTGTTTCTTAGTGAAAAAGTATAATTGCCATAGCGTAATTTGTTTGAGGTTATACCTGACCTATTGGGCAAAAACCTGTTCAAATTGTGCGGTAAAAGACGCTAAAACAACGTTGAAAATGTTGAAAACTTTGAACAAGATTTCGCTCATTATATAAAGTATCATTTTCTCATTTTTGTGTTTTTTTCAGCCGAGCTGTTGTAAATAATATATTTATTCTCTTAGGGTGATTTCCACGAGGCGAAAAAATTCACCGGGAAAACTAAAATCAGACATTCCATTGATAGATTGTCTTCTTTTAACTTTCGCAAATAATTTCGTACTTTATTGGGAAGCACTAAATTACGCAAAACGATGATTGATACGTGTCTTCTAAATTTGACTTTATGCACCGTAATCAAATTTCAAATAATTATCTTGATCACGTCCCTAAAGTTAAAATATACTTTAGAAATGCCAAGTGAAAATGTATAGATTATATTGAGTGCAAATAATTTTAACCACTAATGAATGACTATAAAGATATTGTCGCCATATATTGACACGTATCGAAATAAATCCGGATATTACCAAATTCAGTGGCCAAAAACCTGTTCAAAACTTGCAGTAAAGATGCTAGAACACCATTGAAAACATTTTTCTAGAATCTTTACAACAGACTTTGGACAAAAGCTGTTGCCAACTTGGGGTCTTATAAAATGTACTATTTACTTGGCATTCATATATAAGAAGGCTACTAGTTTACAAAAAACCGGTTGCAAAATTCACAATATAGATTCTAGAACAATATTTCAAACCTTGTTCTACGTCTTTACTGTGAACTCTGAACAAATGTTTACCCACTGGGTTGAGAGGGTCAATCTTTAATATTGTAATTTTTGGTTTTCTACGTCACATGTAATTAATATTAAGTATAGTACTTCCATTAGCAACAGTAATTAGAAATAAATTGATTCGGTTTATTAATAATAAGAATCATTATATGAAGAAACTAAAAGTGATTTGGGTAATACTCATGAACTAAGAATGGAATATAGTAGTTACAGTAATAATTCTTGTTGTTTTTCGTTATTTATTTATTGTTCGTTTGACTTATAAAGCTCAAGTTTGTTTTTGTAACTTTTTGCTGAGATTCACACTCTGGCTAACCTTATAAAGAAAGTATTAATTGTATGTATTAAATATCTTTACATTGTTGTCGAATGGAAAGTCATTTTGCTATAGTATAATGTCAAAGTACCAGAAAAAATAAATACCTGGTGCAATGCCTACGTCTAGGGCAATTATGATCAATAAGAAGGTTTATTTATGATTTACTTGAAGGTTTAACGAATAAGTCTTCTCTCATTCGTTACTGAACAGGTGGCGTTTTGTCCGAATGTCCAAATAACATCGTTTGTACGTTGATAATACATCACGTGCCGGCAAGCAATACCTATTCACAAATACATGAAAACTAGGCGTTGGCTTCACAAAGTAGAACTTGTTGCAAAGCAATAACTTCCTTTTTGTGCAGTGCCATGACAAGCCAACACTCCGTTTTCATGCATTTGTGAATGGGTCTATTCAACTGTGTGTCGACATCCAGTAGCTACATAATCTCGCTAGCATTATCATGTCGGCCATTTGTTTATATGAATACTTCTCTTGGATAATATGTATATATATATGTGTTGCAGTGTAATTAGATAATATATATGTGTTGCAGGGTAGGAGTGTTTCTTGGTTGTTAAAAATAGTACAATAGTTAAATGACGCATACAGAAGTTATGAAAGGGTAAAAAGCAAATATATACAAAAATAGTAAATCTATGTTTTTTCTCATGGCATTTACATCAATAAGTTTCAACTTTTAAAGAGTAAGCCATTTGTTATTGATAAATACGTAATCATCCCAGTGAGCAAAAGCTTGCCCAAACTCCGCAGTAAGACGCCAAAACCACATTGAAAATGTTAATTTAGCGTCTTTATTGCGAACTTTAAACATGTTTTTGCCAACTGGGATGTTTATTATGAACTCATTCACTACTCAGACAAAAGAGCTATTCATGATCACAATGAATACCTGATTAATCTATTAGCTGATAAGATAAGACAAGGTAAGGTAATGTGAGCTTCGAACAGTTCCTTTTTTATGTCATTTTTTACAATTTATAATAGGATCATATATCTTGAATGAACAAGTTCCAGTCACAACAGTATGCAGTTCTAGAGAAGAAAGCTTGTGAATATTTGTAGTACTTGGCACCCTATGGTCTCTTCATAATTAAAACATGAGTAAATAATGTAAAGTATTAAAGTATATAATCTATTAACAAACATTGATTGATGAAGCAACTCCTACAATCGATTCTACATACTAAACGCCGTTGTTAACTAAAGAAACAAAGTAGTCATTTCCCACTCTAGAAATGTCAGGAATTACCTTTTGTTCATTTTCACTGATTCTATGTGTGTTTGTTAGATTTTACTCAACAAATGATAAACGTTCAGTATAATGAACCATCTGTAATAGTTTAGTCTGAATTATCACCGATACTATCCGTAAACGGATTGTGTAATACTATACATAATCCATATAAATAATGGTGAAACAGCCCATATCTTCAACACTTTCAACTTTACACTATGAAATTGGTTTGCGTTACACTTTTTAAGACATCATTAGTAGATAATATACCTTTTCATAAAACATTGAAAACGAGGCGTTTGTTACTCAAAAAAGAACTTGTTATATTGCAACAACTTCCTTTTCATGCAGTAACTTTCAGTCACTGCACAAAAAGAAGTTATTGCATGGTACCTAGTTTTACTTTAAGCAAAGAACGCTTCGTTTTCATTGTTTTATGAATAAGACTACCTATTACGTACTCAGATTAATTTATGTGAAGTTAGTAGCAAACTATGCACTTAGAAATCTCTGTATGTCAGTTCAGTGCGGCCTATGTAGCTATGGTAATTGAGTTTTTAATTTTATTTTAACATTATGGCAACAACGATGGTTAATCAGTTATTTTCCATGATTTTTCCTTTTTTATCTGATTAGAAACTAAGATGATTAGAAATGAAAAATCGTTGAAGAAGAACAGCTATTATTGATAACCAACCCTCTTTTTTTACCAACTAGCCCCATTCCTCTTACTGTATACCTTTTACTCAATTTATTGACATTCTTCATTCCCTCATTGCAACATATATGTTTGGTTATCATCAAAAAACAATTATTACAGTTAAATCATCCTGCTGATCACCCGTGTTTGTAATATTTCGACAATCATTCTTTATTTCTTTTTATATTTTTTAGGGGGTAAAATTAACAAATATGTTAAAAATAATGTTCGTATATTTTGATCATGTAACCCCCTTAAACACGAGTATTAAGGAAAGAATTCTGTAATAAAATTGTGAATATCAAAAGGGTTTTAAACGACAGGGAAAGAATACAATGTCTGGATGCACGGAAAAATAACCTACTTTTGTATCTGACATCATAAGTAGTATTTTAATTTATGGTCATATATAATCATTAAAACAAAGTTGATAAAATTGCGAGGGATGTAAAAAATAATTATGATTATTATTTCTTATAATAACTATTGCTTCGGTCCAAGTTGCAGAACATGTCCCTGCAGGTACACGGCGTTGGATCAACGTCTGTTCTACGATAATATTACGTCGCGTGCCCGCTGGGATCCGTACTGAGCACAGTGTGAATCCAGTGGACAAAAACTTGCTTAAAGACTGCTGTAAAGATGATAGAACAACATTGAAGACATTATTGGCCCAGTGGGAAAAAACAACCAATTACAGTCTCGTATATTTCCACGCGTGACGTAAAAATTATTCAAAATATGATAACCGAGAAGCAAAAACGTGTTCAAAGTCCGCAGTAAAGACGCTAGAATAACGTAATTCGACGTTATTCTAGCGTCTTTACTGCTGACTTTAAACAAGTTTTTGCCCACTGGGAAAACCATATATGATGCCGGTTACCACCGTATATGACCTGTCATATAGCAAACTAACCAGTTCAAATTATCTGTATAGTCCTAACACTGTGTACATACACTACTGCAACCGTATCTGTTGAGACGATTATCACTAACAAACTTTACGTGTTCCAGAAAGTTTTGAAATTCTAATCATTCTATCGCTGTTGAAAACTGCAGGATGTATTAGAAGATTAACTACATAATCTATTCATTACATGACAGACACAAGAAAAATTCTTTAATCATTACTTTTCGAGGTAACACAACCACCGAACGTTATCTATTCGAGTTGTATATTCTGTCCACCCTTTTTGTGATACAGATCTGGTATTTTTTAATTATTTACATGATGTACGAATTCTAATAGGGTAAAATAACTTCGTATCTACTAGAATAAAACTGAAAAGCTGGTTTCTGATCAGAGATATATCTTATCGGCATGTGTAATTATAATAAAAGAAACCCCTTTTTATTTTGAATTGCAGATTATATCATGTAACGAACCTCATTTAAAAGTCCTAACTCAAAATATTACGGTAGTTGTTTTGATTTTGTCCCGGCGTGACACACTACAAATATACGGTAGAGACTTACTTAAATTATTAGCCATAGGTACGTATACAGCTTTTATACGAAGATATTTGTAGACTGCATAGACCTATTCACAAATGCATGAAAACGAGGCGCTGGCTGCTCAAAGTCGAAACTAGTTGCAATGTGATAGCATTGCAACAAGTTCTTACTCTGTGCAGTCTGCACCTCGTTTTTATGCATTTGTGAATAGGTCTATGCGGTCTAGTTTTGTGAGTTTTACACCCTGTGTATGATCTATAAATGACACAAAGAAATCGTAGTATTGTAAATATCAAAAGATGAATCTTGCTGTGCGAATCTTTATTTCATTCATACAATAATTCAAATACATGAGTTAATTTTTGTTTTATATTAAAATGCAATTGGATAACGGATATTTAAACAACAAATAATCCATCCGTTAGCCTTTCTTCATTTATATTTCTATACAAACATTCGCAATAAATAGATCTGAACGTTTTAAATTCATTAACTATACATGCTATTGAAATTGTATAATCTATGATTATCTATTTCACGTTCAATTCTTACGTTATATCATATTTTCATTGAGTAGTCAAAGGTTGGTATATCAGAAAGACAGTTGATTATATAGATTGGTATTCTGTCAGCATATGATGTTGGAACAACGTCAAAGTGACGTCGTTTTGATATTGTTTCGATGTTGTTCCGACATTGTGTGCTAACTGAGTAGGTATATTCAATTTCTTGGTAATATGTTATCATGCGTTACCCAGCCGCCAAAAACCTGTTCAAAGTCAGCAAAATAACGTTAAAACAACGTTCACAGAACGTTGTTCTAACGTTATTT
>JAULBZ010001728.1:1019-20968 GCA_032360805.1 Neoturris breviconis | reverse complement strand
ATTAGACCCCCCAAAAGCCCGGGTCTTATAGGGTTAAGTATAGTGGACAAATAGGGGTTATTATTTGCACCATCTACACTTTGTACTTTTTCTCATTTTATGTCACTTTGTGAGGTTTGAACTCACATTACACTATAGAGCTGCGTTCCAATCTTGATGACCACGGAGCCAACGCTCTAACCTACTTGTGTGCAGGAAAGGAACAACTTTTATGTCGTCATGAATTTCGATTATGGTAGAAAAAATGTAGAACTCAATAACAAAAAGCACTGCCAAAACGGTCTGAATATACAGTTCCTATAGGCTATACACGGTCCATATATGGTTATACACAGTTCATACATGGATGTACGCGTTCAATACTTCAATATACAGCTATACACCGCCCCATATACAGTCCATATACGGAGATATACAGTCCATATACGGAGATATACAGTCCATATATGGAGATATACGGAATCACATGTGATACTTACTATACGACAGTTTTCCACACGTGTGCCATTTATAGTGGTCATAAAACGTGCGCCACAGATACTCTATATAAATCAATCCTGCTATTTTATTAGACAGATATTTGTTAAAATTTTAATACCGATCATTCCATATTCTATAGTATTGTTTTGTGGTTCATTTTTGTCTGTAATAGATTCCATTTTAGCAAGGTAATTGTTCTATTTTTATATTTTATGGCTAGACTAGATTCTTTAGACGCGTATATTTTTGTTGTATGTCATTAGTTGATGCGTCTGATGAAATCAAATTGATCATGTTATCCTTTTCTTTTCCTATTTTCCTTTTGATTTTTTTAACAAAAAGAGAAACAATTTGGGAAACCTTTCTCATGATCACTATGGAAACCGCTACAATATATTTTGAATATATGACATTTAAAAAAAACTGACTAATCATAAAATAAGACCAATAATATTTCTGGAATTTTTACGATCTAGAAACCAGTGTAAATGCGATAATTATTCAAATTTATCTATGTGAGTTTCTCAAAACTATTTATGGGAGAGAATACACATTTTTATAAGCATCAGTAAATTTTGACTGCGACTCGGTGATGTTTAATTTCAAACCGCGATTCCCCATATATCTCTCCTAAATAAAAATGTTTAATCGACGTTTTAGGACATGCTCTTTCTTTTTAATAAATATTTGAGACAATGTAAAATTCGAGCAAAAATTCCGATTTTCCACTGAGACAAAAATCCTTAAATTTCAGTTAGCAAGACAATACACAAAAACTCGAATATGTTCCAAGAACCTGGGTAGTCTAAGTCTACTCGATAAATCTCTGAGATTAATCTCTAGCTTGACCTAGTCGTTTTCCGCATTGGCTTTGAGCGATTGACTAGCGAGGAAAAGTCTCAGATAAGTGAATTTATTGATAATGAAAATGCAATAAGGACAATAAAAGTGGTCCAACCGATAAATAAAATCAATAAACCAATCCGAACGGCACCAAGAATATACGTGGTCCAACCAAAACCAACAGACCTTCCATCCTTCTCTGGTATGTTCACAAATGCTGATCAACTAACATCGACAAAGATGATAGAACTTAGAGAACAAATTCGACGAAAAAACCTTTGTCGATAGCAGTGTGGGAGGTAAAAATTAAGAACAGAAGTGAACAAATAGAAGAACCAGACTACAATATCCCTGGGTATTCACTCAATCCTGTCAACCTTGACACTCAAGTGGGGAGAGGTATTGCTGTCTACACACACAACTCTATAGAGAAGTCTGTTATCAAAATTGATCCGGTTATATGGTTTAAAGTTTGCTTACTCGAGATCCAAATACGTGGTGGGGACACGATGACCTTTGGTTGCTTCTAAAGGAATCCGACTCCAACAGCAACATCTGAGGAAAATACTGATAGACTGAATAGACTGCCTACCCGTATATGCGACAAAAAGTACCCACACAAACGTTTCGTTGGTGACTTCAACTATAGGGACATAAATTGGGTAACGTGGACCACACCCCACAAAGACGACAGCAAAGATTTAAAGTTTATTGAAGTGATTTGCGATTGTTACCTCTACCAACACTTCGATAAACCAACTCGAAGAAGAAGCAACGACGTTCTAACGTTGATATAATAATGCCTATATAATATTTGTTACTAACCGATGCAATGATGCAGATATTATAAAGCTGACTACGAATCAATGAGAAAGCACCTAATCGAGTCAAACTGGAAAGGCAACTTCTCATTACCGGGTGATGAGATGTGTGTTGAAAAGATGGCAAAGGGCTCCGTAGTTGATACCATATATCTCGACTTTGCGAAAGCGTTTGACACCGTTCCGCATCGCAGGTTGTTAAGTAAGCTTGAAGCATATGGAATTAACGGTAAAATGTTAAACTGGATCAAGCAATTTTTAATTGGACGCTGCCAATCAGTACGAGTAAATGGGGTCAATTCCTATACTCGGATGCTCTTATGTTCGCTGATGACACCAAGGTATTTTATGAAGTGAAATCTAAGTTTGATGCTCTTACATTGCAGTCAAATATAGATCGTCTCAAGGAGGGGTCAGACAAATGGGTTCTCAAATTCAATACTGACAAATGCCATATACTAACGTTAGGCAAATTTGAAAACACTATGTACACCCATTGCTACAAATTGATTGACGACGAACTTGAACCTGTCTTCAACGAATAATTAATGCAGACTTAAAATTTGAAGACCACATGTCGACGAAAGTTCAAAAAACCTATGCAATGGTTGGTCTTATACCTTTGATAAATACGTGGTGCAACCATCCGCTAAAATACGATCATATTACGTTATTATGTTTAGGAGTCTCAATTAACTCGGCACGCTATTCACATTTTTGCTTTTTTATTTCATCGTCCAAAGAAGTACCAGATATTTTATTACGATAAGTTTTAGTTTTAATTATTTTTCGACACTTTTTAATAGAATCAGAAATTGCAGAAGAGTTAGACTTTGTTGTTACTCTAACATATTGCAAATCATATTGCATTTCATGAAACTTTGCAAAATTTTTTGAATACTCAGTCTTGATGTAATGTTGCACGTCAATTAAATATTTGAACGATAAAATAATTGAGTTACCAGTACTTACAAAGGCACCAGCTTCGTCTTGGCCATGGGAGTCGAATAAGAAATTACAGTTTGTAGACCAAATCGATGAAAAGCTGAAACTCCCAGTGGTAAATATAAATCCATTACCTATATCACAAGTTGTTTTGTGATTTTGAAAAAGGTAACTTTGTCCTAAAATTCCAAAGTATTCAGATAACATTTCTATATCTGTGCTGTTATCTTCAATCACTATGCTATGAGGTACCTCATTCATGGAAAGAGCACGAGGAATGCCTTCTGGAATGCCGTTCTCTAATATATAATCTAAGTCCCATGGCTTTCAGATGGAAACTTTTTTCACCAAAGAAAAGCATATTGCATAAAGTGCATTACAAGAACATTAAATTCCTGACATGTTGCCAAATTTCAAATAACCTTGGTGAAATGTGCGTAACACTGCTTTTTGGATTTTATGCATATCAGGGCCAGGATCTCACCATCAATCAACAACATGGCAGTTTTAGAATAGCCATATTGATATTCAACTTCAACGTGAGAATAAAAAACATTATAAATGTCTGTAGAAATTCTGAGAAAGAAATATGACTTCCGCTTTTGAAGCTTTAAGCTTTTGAACATCTCTATCCTTTTGCTCTTTGATCTTGCTGCTAGCTATAAAAAAAGTATTATTTTATAAGAGAAAATATTATTTTTCTGGAGAAAGTATTATTTTCGTAGAAAGTAATAAATACCGCTTTGGCGCTCCATAGGTGCTAGATATAAACTGTTTCAATGTTTTACTAGACAGTAATACTGTAGAGTATATCAGAAAATTCAAAGTTATACCAAAATGTTGACCAAATTGTAGTTGATTTTCCCTTCGTTTTAGATTTCACGACGTGTTCACAGCACGGCATGAAAAACTACGTACCGCTACGTATCCTGACTGCGTATTGCCTTCCGTATTCAGTAGTCTTTCACGATTCGATCTAAACCAGGCGAAAGGCCGACATATTCTGATCAGAGAGCGCTAAACCCACTCTGATTCCGAGTTTGGATCAAGTCGCCCTTTTAAAAGTTTTTCAAAAACTAATACGCCGCCGCCGCGAACGAAGGCTATTTCAATAACTCACACTACTCCGTATGTGTGATTTAATAATATTCACAATGAAAAAATCTCTTATTAAGCAAACTTACTAGTAAAATGAGTTATCAAATAACACCTCGACGCTTGTCCCAGTGGGCACTCGTTCAAAGTCCGCAGTCAAGACGCTAGAACAACGTTGTTCGACGTTATTCTAGCGTCTTTACTGCGGACTTTAAACAAGATTCTGTCAACTGGGTTATTTTTTACATATTTACCGGATTAAAAGGCTACCGAAACAATCCAGGATTTTATTCTCATGCAAGAACTTTGAATTGCCATCTATGGAGGAGTGATTATTTTAGAATATAGCTTTAGGTTAGCATATAGCTTTATGTTTATGTTAGGCCATTTTTTCCCGAACCGCTAACATTTATCATGAAACTTGGCACACTTATAGAACAATTCAATACAAACACTTTGGCAAAAAGTTTCACTTTCATTTACTCTTTCCATAAATAATATTTACTTATTGAAAAGACAGCCTAGCAACAGAGACTATTTAAACAATATTTTATATTTTTTAAAATAATAACCCTCTGTTCAGAATAAAGTTACTTGCAGAAATAACCAAAAAAAAAAATTATATATATATCCTTCATACCAAACGTTTTAAACAATTAAATATTAACTAGGACCAAGCATGTGAAATTGCAGAAGATAGAATAAAATGGAACAAGTTTATCACCTCCACCTGAGAGCGATAATCATGTTCCTTTAATTCAATCTTATTATATACAAAAACTCTATAGTAACCAAAATCTAAATTTATCTGGATTTTTCCCACGGCCAAATTGGAACTTGGATACTAAACTGTTGAAGAAAAAAAAATAGTCTTCAAGGCTTCTCACGAAGCCCTGGGGACTAGTTAAACAAAATTCTTTAATATTACATAATGTATATTATTATACGAAATATGTCTATGATGATGATGATGATGATACCAATCCTTAGTAAAAGTTAGGAAAAGTCACCAAATTTAAATACCAAACCATTAATAGAAAATAAGTTATTGCAAAATAAATAGGCCGCGGGCACTTCTTTGTTTCTGTCAGGCTGTCAGGCTGTCGTGTTTATCTCCTCTCTTCTCTAAATATACCTGGCAGGCATGATTTTCAAAGATTAATAAACCGAAACTATAGATGAAAAAACCGCAGTTATGTTTGTTTTTGAAAAAATAATTCATAGCCTAGTAGCTACAACCCCTCACGTAAATATTTGAGAAAAGGTAAAATTTGTGCAAAAATTCCGAATTTCAAATCAGGCAAAAAAGACTTAAATTTCGATTAGCAAGACGAACTGCACGAAAATTTGCATTTGTGCAAAGAGCCTGGGTACTAGGCTGCTAGAAGCAACAAAATTTGTCAAGTTTGTAAAAAGTCCTAAGATCCTAAGCTCTTAAGTCTACTCCGATAAATCCTTGAGATAAACCTCAAGGGACGTCTAGTGGTCATTTTCCGTATTTACGTTTTACTTATGGCTTGTATTGCTTGTCGAAATTCGTAAAATGTCTCATAATTTATGCGATCAGTTGTAGCTTTCAATTTAAATTACAACATTTTGAAATGAATTAGTTTGAAATATAGCAATTTGAAATATAGTATTTTAGAATAAAGGATTTTGAAATATAAAATAAGCACCCAAGCCTTCTTACTATAAAGGCAGGAATTTCTCTGGTCTTTGAAATTTGCTTAACAGGTCTGTGGATTTAGCCTACACGTTTGGCACGCGGCAAATAGGAAAAGAAAATGGCTGCAACAGAAGAGTTTGAATTGCAAATTACACCCGAAGAAAATTTTCAAAACTTTTTTTTGAGATATTTGAATGATATTTTGCGTATTTATGACGATGGATCTTTATTTTGTGCATTTATTATTTTTTACAAGAAGTTATAATAAGGACCAGAAATGTCGCTTACAGTAAAATACAGACTCAGGTTTTAGATCGTTGGGCATGGAACGAAGTTTATATTTCAAATAGCTGTATTTCAAACAGCTATACAGCTATATTCCGAATTGAAATTCTGGGTTGCTGGATTTCTTTATTGGATGTCAAATTAAAATATTGAAACTTTAAACTGGTAAACTGCATTTTAAATCGAAGCATTGACTTTCAGGCTGCATTTCAAATCCCAATTTTGAATTTGTCCCATATCTGACGCCATAGAGGAATGCAACATCAGTTTCATCACAAAACTTAATATGTGTTAAGCTAAGTGGTAAACTCTTCCACCTCGTTATCGTTCATAGAAAAATCAGCCATATCGTCTATACTGATATCATCAGGAATATCTATCTCTACGCTTTCGAAATCCTTGCGATTTCCAAGCAAAACAGTATCAATGAGATGATCCTCTGCGATATCATATTCTACAGCACCTTCGCATGTTTATTTTTGTGTGCGGTAGTTTTTCCTTGACATATATTATATTTAGTTGTTCTCGCAATTAGATAATTATTCGTTCTCGGTATAACGACGTATTATCAATCATTCAAAATAAAACCGAAAGTTATACTCCAAAACATCAAAACACCATTCTTTTTTAAATTATTAAGTAAATTTAAAATATAGCCCATACAATTTTAAACAATCGATTTCAATTCTCGGCGCGAACGTTTAAATTAATTTGAAAATTCGTGAATGCCGCCACCCGCAAATTAGACAAGCTTAGTTTCAATAGATCTTGAGAGGTTGTGAATCTTTCTCTTTTCGCATATCTATGGTTATACATAATATAAAAGAATCAGATTACAATCCTCCAAATTCTTTACAATATGACTACCAGAGTTATACTCGTGGTTGTATGCTCCACGTTCCTACCTTTATTTGACCATGTTTGACGTAACATACTTCTTGCACGTGTTAATTTGTCAGGTAAGTTGATAATCGTAAAGAAGAGCAGTTCCAACTGTTGCAGCAAGCAAACCCAGATCGTTACTGACGAATGATATCTTGTAAACATTATCTTGTCAGAAGCACACATTTTGTTCTTAAGCGCTCAAGATATCTATGTTAGGACCAAAATAACCTTGTTCAGTATAGCAGGGCGCTAAAGTCTTGTAAATATGTCCCATGAATATAAAAAGTTCCCGCTGATTACTTCCACATTTAAAGGGAGTTTTACACGGAACGGAAAATGCGCAGGCGTAGAAAGAAATGTTAGACATTTCATTGGTAGATATTGACATCTAACGTTCTACGCATGCGGATTTTCCGTTCCGTATCCGTTTCACGAAACATTTTCAGATGTGGAAAACGGCCATAAGTTTTATATCCGCTGACTTGCAATAAATATTTTCTAATTCTGTTTTAGCATGTGTAATGCGGAGATACCAGTATGATAACACTTGGTCGAGCGGTGCTAAAACTGCAAGTCAAGGCACATGGGACCTTTGTTGTGAGTATTGTCGGGTTGAGTTGAGTCACGATGCAATGATTTATTCTATTTTATATTCAATCGGATCAACTTGTGTTTGTACCAATAAAAGGTATACCTCAATGACTTGGGGAAGTAGCGGTCTATGGAAAATGCAGTTTTATCGTAAGTACAACAAAATTAGATTTCTGTGCGAATGTCAAAAGAAAATATTCCATTACTGTATCAGACATTGATGTCATTTTCAACCAATGAAATGTCTTCTTTTGGCTTTACGAATATTATTACCTAATTTAAATCAACTTTTATACTCTTCGAGGCGAGAAAATCAGGGCGAATGCCAAAATATATAATTTGAAGGGCTTATAACCGGGATTTAGCAGTATTCCATTTGTAGAAATCGACGTTAATTTCTAAATAAATAAAATAATTAAACAAATAAAATGTCTACTTTTGGATTTCGCGGGGGATTTTTCGTGTCGTGGAAATCAACCTTTACGGTAACGTACTTAGATACAGTATTGCACACTTGAATACCAATTCCAATTCATTTCAATTCATTTCAATTCATTCCAATTCATTTCAATTCATTTCAATTCATTCCAATTCATTTCAATTCATTTCAATTCATTTCAATTCATTCCAATTCATTCCAATTCATTCCAATTCATTTCAATTCATTTCAATTCATTTCAATTCATTCCAATTCATTCCAATTCATTTCAATTCATTTCAATTCATTTCAATTCATTTCAATTCATTTCAATTCATTTCAATTCATTTCATTTCATATTTATTTCACTTCGAATTTCTTTTGATTATTATTTCTTTCTTTTAATTTCAATTATTTTTGTTTAATTTTATTTAATTTCAATGGTTTTATATTATTTAATTTTGTAGCTAATATATTAATTAATTAATTAAATTTATTGTATTTAATTTGAATTCAACTTATATGATTTTTTTTATTTATTTCATTTTTCAACAGGAGATCCAGTAAACAATCTAATCCCAGTGGTTGAAGTTGGATTAAATTATGATAATTATGTAACTATTGAAGAATGGAAGAATGGTAACGAAGCGGTTGACATATATGCGTTTCATGATCTAGATAACCCAACTGATAGATTTGGACGAATAATTATTAATACCGTAACAGAGCATCATGGTCTTGCAATACCCATAGAAAGAAAGACAGAAATGAGTGAAGTTACAAGATTAGATGATACGATTACACAAACTTTTGATGTTCCTGAAAGTCAAGCTAATATGCACTTTTTAATGGCTCATTACATGTTTAACTTTATGGTAAATACAAAGTGTGCAAGACTATCAAAATATTGAAAACGGGTCGATGATGTTGCTGATGAAGTAGACCTTATTGCATCCTTTGCAAAAGAAGAAAGTTGTTACATTGTAGAGCCACCAACGTCTCATTTTCATTATTTTGTGAGAAGATCTATCCAGTCCAGGATATCTCTATATATGGTTGCGTATTTTCACATATGGAAAGAGCCCATATACGAAGATAAACCTAGGAAGGCTGTTGTTTGGAATTTAAAGCAAAACCGCAAAATCCGGGAGTTTTCCGGGTGTTCACGACGGAATGCGGCAGCTTTTATTCGCTGTGTCTGCTCTCTCACCAGTGGTTTCATCCCCTGTGTTATTTAGTAAGCGACTTCTGTAGTCTAATGTCGGTGGAGTCTTTCACTATTTTAAATTCTTCATAATCAATCCATTACCCCTTAAGTACATGACGTCGGATCACCATTGAAATAACGTCAAAAAAGACGTTGTTCGACGTGATTGACTTAGTTGTGTGAGTAACACAAAATTAAAGACTATAAAAGGCCTGTGTATATTAAGGCGAATATCGACGAATTCTAAATAAAGCCATTATATTGTTAAAGTGACGTTACCTGTCACTTCACCCAATGTAATGACTTTGATTTAAACTTCGTGCGAAATAATGCCTAGTTGAGATTCACTTCTAAGTCTATACTAACCAAATATGAGCACCGAGCCTTGCAATAAGAAAGAAAAGATTAACTCTATGTTACGTGTTCATGTTTCAGATTATCTAGGAAGTAAATCTAGAATTACATTGATGTCACAAAATAATGAAAACGAGGTGTTGGTTGCTCAAAGTAGAAACTTGTTGGAATACAATAACTTCCTCTTTGTGGAGCGTCTACACAAAGCAAGTTATTGCATTGCAGCAAGTGTCCACTTTAAGCAACCAACAGCTAACCTACGTGAATAGACCTTGATGTATATCGGCCTATGCACAAATGTCACATTTTCAACTTCAAAAAATCCCAGGATTTTCAGGACTACATCACATGCGCACTGAATACCGAACGAAAACAAAGAAATCGACAAAGCTGATTGGTTTAATTCTTTGTTTATATTTTTGCGGAAAATATGACATTTGTGCATAGACCGAGCTAAACAAACAAAGGCCTATATCGCAGGTTACCAACATCATGTACTATTTGCAAATAGGTCTAATACTAAGATATTTTTATTTCATTATAGTTTTCAGATATGGGTATAGAGAATGGTGGAACTATATGGTTTGCTTCTGTTTATTCAAGTGATCAGTTTCACGTGATTGATTTCAAAAAATTTACTGTGGGTCAACCCGCCACAAGAACATGTAATGTGGAACCTATTCTAGCAGAGGGATCATTGACCGACGGGTTTGTTGTTTTATATATGTTTTGTGGGGCTATAAACTGAATGATTGTCTATTGAGAAGGATGGAATAGTTAATGATCCATCTTTATTTCGAACTCAGAATTAACTTGTTGGTGGACGTTAATTCAAACATTTAGGGAACAAGGCTTTAGGATTTTCAAATTCTTAGGGGACGAATTATAAAGGTAAATTTATGAGAGCATGAAAATAAATTTTATTTAAAGGTCTAAAAACAGGAAATGTTCTGCAAAGTTTGGAATTAAGGTTGTTTTTTATTATTCAGAAAATTCAGCGCGAAAGCCAAAAGAAAACATTCCATTGATAGAACCTGACACCATACGATGCATGATGTCAATGTCTACCAAAGAAATACCTTCTTTTGGCTCTCGCGCATAACTTTCTGACTAATCAAGTATTATGAATGTGTATATGTCTTGATGGAACAAATGAGATTATTGATTATTGTCTCTTAAAATAGGGAATATATAGTCAACATTAAAATGTCACCAACAAGTGCGTGTAATAACGACATACAAAACGTATCAATCATTTTATACAATGTAAATGCTATCGAACCTTACGATCTAATATATGATGAAACAAGTATCCGAGCAACATATGTTTCAATGGAACCTGGAATGATTAAAATTCTGGTAAGACTAAACGTTCCGTTTGTAAGCCAATAGGTATGAATTGACTCTCTCATAATGTGACGTTAAGTTCTGTCAATGGAAAGTCTTTTTTGGCTTTTACACTAACTATTCTGCCTAATGGAAATCCAAAATTATTTTCCTTTAACTATGATTCGTACTGCTTTTCGCGCAACAAGAAAAATATATTTAGTGGGTACTAATTTTCGCACATTCAGGATATACGCATACGTATAAATAATATACGCACATGGCCACCTATGCAAAATAATTACAGTACACTACTTGAACGGTAACACTTATTTAGAAGTAAGAGGTAGTCAAGAGGTAGAATTAATTTTGGATCTATACCTTAACGCGAATTAATTTTGGTGAGTATCATTTTACGTGTAGGTTCTGTACTTTATTTAGCGTAAAAAGTATCCTGCGTATGCGCAGAAATTAGTACGAATAAGGTTACCGAACGTTTGTTACAAATTTCATTCATTTCTTCACTTGGTGGAAAAAGAACAACTAAGCACTGTGGAGAAGTGATTTTTGATCATATCTTCAGGCTACAATGTATACAGCTTTGCTTACAATCCTCTTCTCCACTGTGATTAGTTACTCTTATTTCAATCACTGCTACTTTCATTGCCGTTGTTGTGATCATCGAGCCAATGGTTTAGGTTCTTGACGCTGTTCCCTTTGTCCCTTTTACTTAACTGCCTTTTGTTGTGCTTTCAATTTGGCTTATGAATCGAGTGGGTTCTATGATTCGCAACCTATAAATACTGGTAGAACATCCAGTGTATACTGATCATCTATTTTGTTACAAATTTCATCCAGTTATTTTCATCACGTGCATTATAAAGTGGAAAATGTTATTAGATCAGGCTATGTCTCCTTATCCAGTGTTAATTTTTCATTAGTTTGCTCGCTTATTCATTCGAACGAAGTTGAACATTAAAGTGAAGTATAGAATTGCAAGCACTAATAAAATTTCTGGGTATATGAAAGTCAGCATAATGTTGGATATGTCCTACAAAACAGTAACTAACAATATACTCGCAAAAGAAAGATATTCAAAAGCGTTTAAGACAGTAATCAATCAGAACAGTCAAGATGGTAAGAATTTTGAAACTCCTGTTTGGAAAGCCAAAGAAAGAAGAAGAATATTGGAATTAAAAAGAAACGCGGAAAGAAACTCGGATTATTTCCTTTAAACCCTATTCATGCTAGGCTTTTCTAGGCTGTTCAAAACGAGGGAGACGGATTCCGCTCCTCCCCTAGAGATATTGGGGTTCCCTTGCTTTTACACCATCAAACTTGGTATGATATTATTCCAAGTGGAATGAACATTTTTAGTTCCATAATTTTTTATGATGACGAGATTATTTTTTGATGATGCCATCATTTTGTAATTTTACCCGGAAAATGTATTTTCTTTGTTTTTAAACGTAAAACCTAAGAAATGAAAAACAACCAAAATATTTTTTTGGTACTGGTTACCTTCAAAAAGGGCGTGGTCAAGGGGATTGAAAAAGAGTTAAAAAGTTAAAAAACATAATACGACAGGGTGTGGATTCCGCCCCTCCAACATGAACAGGGTAATCATATATAATCAGGAATAAATTTATGAATATTGTTTTAACACTAATTTGGCCGGGCCTTTTGGGAGCTCTGTAAGACCGGGAGGGAGGAGCTAAATAACCCCCCTCCAAAACTATGATGGAACCATGCTATAATTTGAATTTTATCATAATTTGTTTCGTGATGACTTCATCACTCATTTAGAAAACAGGTGGTGCAAAAAAAATATTTTTTTAGGTGATTTTTTTTCCCTAAGCTATATACCAAAACGTTTTTCAAGCAAAGATAACAGAAAAAATAACTTTTTTTTTACTCGCTGTCAAAAATATGGCTACTAGGGAGAAATTATCCCTAGTTACCAAGAAAAAAAAGTGTCAAAACGATCCTAGATAAATTGTATGAAAAGTCCCAAAATATTTAGTCATATAAGCCATTCGTTCAAAAGTTATGAAAACAAATATGAGAGAGGGGGATGAGGGGGAGGGCTAAAAAAGCCCCCTTCCCCCCGCCTGAATATGGTTAAAACTTACGTATTGATTATGGCATATATCTTTAATATTGTCTATGCCGCACCATACTCGTTGTTCTTTGGGCACCTAATATGTTGTTTGTAGGTGGTTTGAAATAAGCGATGGTAATATAAATTGTTTGAAGGGTAGGAATGTTTTGTACGGTCAGAATAAGCGCATTGTTGTTGGCGCTACACAACATTCATGTTTTAAAAAATATCTTTCATGGAGAGACCTTCAAAACAATTTTTTTAAAAATCCAAGAACGGTTTCATCGTCAGAACATAAGCAGTTCTGATTGCAGTATAACATTCACTTTAGAACATATCTGTTTTTTTAGTATTTAAAATGCGTGAAGGAACTGAATATCGCTGTGTACAGATAAAAGATTCTGGCACTACCATAGAATTGGCAGACGACAAATGTGCTTACTTTAGACAGATACCACACAACCTAGAATCAGTAGAACAAGATGGAAAATGTTTAAAAATATCAGGTAGCAAGTTGGAGGATTGTAATAAAGTGAAACGTATAGAAATATTTCAAGATTATTTTCAGAATGAGCTTGGTGCATATGCTCAAAGTTCTGCAACCGTTGGAGCAGTTGTTGCCACATCAGCATCAACGAAAACACCATTTAAACGGATATACAACAAGAAAGGAGTAATGACTAAAAATAAAGGTAATTTCATTTTAGACTTATGAACCTTTCCAATGCACAAAAAACTTGTTCAGAGTCCGCAGTAAAAACGCCAGAACAGCGTTTTCGTTCTAGCGCCTCTTTACCCAGACGGACGGATGTCATTTCTCTGTTGTGGCGGCCATGGTGCTACCATTCCCATTAGGTAGAAACTTCATCGTGAAAGGCATAAAGAAAACATTTCATTGGTAGAACTTGACATCACACTTGACATCGTGTGACGTCAATTTCTTCGAACGGGATGTCTTCTTTTTGTCCTTTTTTTGTCTTTCGAAATTTTCCGCCTAATAAAAATTAACCTCAACATGATATTTCACCGTACTGAAAATTGGTGTGGTCATCACAAAGGTGTTGGAACTTCGTATTATATTTCACCGTACTAAAAATAGGCGTGGTCATCACATAGGGGTTGGAACTCCGTAATATATTGCTTCAATGGGCAAAAAACTTGTTACTGCCTCTCTCAATTTGTTACTGCGTCTCGCAACAAGTTTTTGACATTACGAGGAGAGAAAAATAAATTAATGTTTATTGTCTCTATCTTTTAGATACCCACCAGCATTCAATCAACTCTGGTTTAACTGATTTATCTGTTCTGTTAATTGAAGACGTCTTTAGTATATGTACTCCTTCCATTAAAAGGTAGAATTTTAAATTTCTAAAAATTAAACGTCTTATTGTCGGTACGGAACGTCCAATTAACGTAGAAATACGTTACTTTGATGTCCTGACACCAATCGACTAATTACTGTCCCCATTAGGTTACGTCTATTGAAAGGTTGAACTAATGCATTGTATCGGTTAAATGGTTGTCATAAGGAATTTCGAAATTTATCTATACATTTCGATGAAAAAGATCCTAAATTTTATTCGAGAAATATTTGCTAAACGTTTTGTTGCTACAATCATGTTCATTAAGAATTGAGAAAAGAGAAATTCGTGCAAGAAAAAAAGGTTCCATTTGTGTCGTTGAGAGTTCGTCAAAATTCGAAAAATGTCTGATAATTTACACCCAACATATTGTACACATGCATGCATCATTAGATCTTTCTCTTTAAGATTGTACACATGCATGCACCATTAGATCTTTCTCTTAATTTTTAGAAAATCATCAAGCTGTATTCGGTACGATGTAAACGAAGGAAAAGTTTCACGTAAGATCATACCAACATTTATATTATTTAACGGCCGACATGTGTTATCACGTTCTAAATAAATCCCAAAGAAACGTCAATGACGTGGGTAACCGATATGGGAATTACTGATAGTTTCAATACATTTCAGGACATCCCAGCTGCAAAATATCATGATAGAGTATTGATGGTCTTTTAATAAAAAGAGGCATTTTACATTCTTCCAAGAAACCTTTTAGGATATTTAGGTTTACAATGGCCCAGAATTTTCGCTCCAGTGGTCCTTAAACATACCCTGGGTATCTTAACACTATTTGGCCCAGCGGAGATCTTCATAGCCATACCACGTGATATACAAAAGTTATGGATCATTTGCCTATGAAATCCTTATAATCCTCATATAGCCTTCAAATATTCAGCAATTATATTTGATTCGATTAAGCGCCATTTTAATTTTGACGTCACGTTGAAATGCCGTCATTTGCTGACGTCATGAAGGACATTTTGATATTTTGGTATTTTTGCTAATTTTGGGCGCGTTTTTCTGACGAAATTATATCTTTTTTATGAACTCTCCCCCCCCCCCCCCTCCCTCTCTAAATCCAACAAAAAATCATTGTGAGCTGTGAATTGTGATGTTGACCGCCAAAATGATGACGTCAGGGAAAAAATAATTACTTCAAAATGTTTATTATGTGTAGTAGTGTTATCATATGACTTTTCATGTTTTATGACTATATCATCAATCAATCCTGAGATCTCATAGGGTGTGTGTGTGAGACGAAATCCCCCGGACCTTAACAGCTTTAAAAAAGCCCTGCTTAAATCTTTTATATTGTAAAAAACCAGCAGTTTAATATTGCGCTTATAGTTAGTACTAAAATTCAGTACTCAGATTTATTAGTGATATATTACTCAGTATTTTTTCATACCACATTTTGCAGTGGGTCGAAACGAGAGATTGATGATCACTATGGAGGAGTAAATTTTGAGCATAGCTTCAGGTTACAAAATCTAAAGTAGTTATACTCAAATAACACTCCTCCACATTAATTTTGTTCTACCTTCCTGAAGGTTGATTTCCATTAAGGCGGATCCCCACTACAAAATGAAGCCTGCATCTGCAAGGTGACGTCACTTTCAACCAATGTAGAATTGGTGGGAATGAACTCAACTAATGGAGATTCGCCAGTAGGCGGAAAATTTTACGCCAAAGCCAAAATAAGACATTCCAGACAATTTCTACCAATGGAACGTCCTATTTTGCAGAATTTTCCGTTTAATGGTAATCAGTATTAATAGACAAGTCACTGCACAAAAAGGAAGTTATTGCATTGTAACAAGTTCAGCTTTAAAAAACGAACGCCTCGTTTTCATTGGATTATAAACAGGTCTATACTTTCAGGATATCCGTACCAACTACGTATGATACTGGGCATTGATAACAAAACATTGATTACATATGGTAAAAATATAAAAGGGAATTATATAACATACGATGAAAGAAAAACAATACCATTGTCATATATTTCACAACAGTATTGGGATAACATTAAAGATTCTGTTACGATGATGACATCAAAGCTATACAACCGAACGACTCTCGTAAATGAACCAGATACTTATACATATGCTGCTACTGCAAAGAATTACAAAGGTAATTTATAACCGGTGTTTTGACCTTTTCAAAACAGAAACATAAAGGACTATCTCCTTCCTTACAAAAAACGTTTTGACAGATTTAAGAAACTAAATTGTCCACATTCAACAAGTGGTGTACAGAAGGATGCTGTTACATACATACTGTATCAGCGAACTTGCAATGGATTAACGCTACCGGCACACGACGCCGTAACGACATCGTAACAACGTCATTTTATATAAATGTTAAGTTTGTTGAAGCAATTTCTGAAACTTTCGAAGAAGTTTTTGTTCCGACCATCCATTCTTTTTTCCTGAAACTCGGGAACTGGATGTTGCATAAATACCAAAACATTTCCCTTCACCATTTCCTTCACTACGATGGCCCTGAGGTGTCACTTTATCATTTTTTACACTAAGGCTCATCGTACCCACCCATTTCTCTCACCTAAAATTCGAAAATTTGATGTTGAATAAATAGCAAACTCAGCAGTTGATTTGATTGAAATTCACTTTGAGTAATGATATACGTACGTATAATGAAGCATTTGAATGCAAAAAGAATTTATCTTACGGTTTGGAATATTCGTTTGGGAGTATTTTCAATTTTACCATGCTGTAAAATGTCTGATGCAAACCCAGTGGTTGTTTGGCGTTGTTTGGACGTTGTTTGGACGTTGTATCGGCGTTCTATCGACGTTCTATCGACGTTCTATCGACGTTCTATCGACGTTCTATCGACGTGATGTTTCATTAGGGAAGATCATTTTGGATTGCAACAGAACAGAACAGAACTGATCTATCTATTATTTTAGTGACGTATTATGGCTTACGCGAAGAAACTGGAACAATCAATCAGATATTATGGGTGAGTTATTTAACTCTATGCTTAAAATTCACCATTTTGCTTTCCACAAGTATTATGCCTAGTCAAGTAACTGTAGAGACAATGTCTGGTCGAAAACGCCTTTTAGCACGCGCATGCGCACACTCGCCTTTGAAGAAACTTAATTTGACTAAGTTCAACAAAAATGAACCTGCACGTAAAGTTATTACGTCAACGAGTGTTAAATCGCTGACTCAGTACTCTTCTCTGTAAATTTTATTTTTGGAACGATATATGATCATATACTTTTATTTGTTTCCCAAACAAATGTAATGAGTTATGTGTGGTTGCTAATCAATATTCAGGACACATGTGAAATGCGTATATCAGAATGTCTAACATCAATTAATTTAACAAGCACATCATGATGGGCTCGTCAACATCACGAAGACGCTGTTCCTACCACTTTTATCCATAGTAAATGAGCAGCATACACTTACTATTATAGTATCATTTATTTTAGCCTGCAGAAAACGATTGCAAGGACAAAGGTAAGGTAGCTAGTTCAATTTAATTTGATATTTAGTGAGAACGTCTTCATTCGTTAAAGGTCTTACGGATTCCGAGCCAACCGTTGGGTGGGTGGGTGTGGCACAGCTTAATGGACACTTACGCTTTTTTGCGCGATATTGGCAGCACAAACTAGCGTGTCTGTGTATGAAGATTTTGATTGGTACGAAAACAACCATAACAATAAAACGAATCACTTACATGGTTTTGGTGGTAAGGGGTTGTTCGTTAGAGTTGAAAGAAACCTCATTTAAAAGAATTGTTCAAATTAATCCTTCTTTTATTTCATATGAAAAATAGAGTTTTTAGCTAACCAGAGCCCAAATTTACCCGGTTCAGCCTACAACTCTTCACATATGAGACATTGTACGAATTTCAACAAACAATACACATCCTACAAGTAAAATGTTAATGCCTAGAGATTTATCTCAGAGATTTCTCAAATAGACTAAGACTGTTGTTCTGTTGTTTCTAGCAACCTAGTACCGAGGCTCTTGGAACAAATACGAATTTTCGTGTTGCTCGTCATGCTAATCAAAATTTAAGGCTTTTGGTCTAACTTGAAATTTTTGCACAAATTAAACCTCTTAATTATTTATGTGAGGGATTGTAGCTTTCTCCACTTTTAAAAGAAAAGCGAGAAAAGCAAGAAAAGTTTTTCAAGATATCCATAATTGATAACTAAAATCCTTCTTTCAGTTGCAATATCAGCATATCTAGCTCTACCATCTTGCAAGGAAATACAAAAATATTGCAAAACTGCTGAATCAGGTTTCTATTGGATAGGTGGTATCCTAATGACAAGTATGAAATATGTTTACTGTGATATGGACGCTGGTGATGGTAAGAAACGTGACTTTGCAGTGTATACCCAATGGACAAAAACTTGTTCAAAGTCCGCAGTAAAGACGGTAGAACAACGTTTTCAAGGTTGTTCTAACGGCTTTACTGCCGTATTCGACAAGGTTTTTGTCCGCTGAGTATTCATCGCAATCTGCGCGATGCTAACGCTTTTATGACGTGTTCGTATTTGAAATAAGTTAATAGTTATTATTTTGTCCTCTATTGTATTTTTAGGGGGTAATTCATTTAAATTTACTTTGATATTAAGAGGTGTGCACCGCTCGGAAAGTTCCATGTTATCACCTTCCACTTAAAGCAGCTTTTTCTGTATTACGTAATTACGTCACCTCTTTTGATCACATTGATCATAATATAGTTTACAAATCGGTACGCAGCTGCTCCTATATTGAAAGATGATACATCAAGCATAGTGGCTCCAGCGCTTATATCCGAATATTTAAGGTTTCTGGCGTTTCAAATTCGAAAAACCAGTGTAACGTTAAAGTTAAACTAATAATTAGGGATTTTTCAGAGAGACTCTCGTTGACAACCATCAACGTAGTAAGTTAACTGACGCTAGTAAAGCTTACCGAAAGACAAGAATTTTGAGTTAACATTCTGTGCACTCGTTTCACCAGATATTTTCGTAATATGTATAACTAAAGCAAATATTAATGGAATTCAAAATTTTAAAGTTTATTATCAAGATATGGACAAAGTCTTGCATCCAGATTTTCCTTGTTTTTGCCTGGTTTTCCAAGAAAAGTAAAAAACGTCAACTATTTGGCACTAGCCAAATACTATCAAAGTATATAGAATTTATACCTCTCATATCCTCCTAGTATTAAGAAACCCCTAAAAGGTCTAGTATTAGTAGGGTTAAAAGAGATATTCATTTAAATAGTACGATCCATGATCCAAAGTTCAGAAATTCCCTTTGAAAACCATTCAAGTTGAAGTGCCTGAAAATGATAGATATTCCCTTTTAGAACCTCATGTAGAACCCAGTTACTTACTCTTTAGAAACATTTTATTTTTAAGACATTAGTGCATTCACCTTTGGTAAAACAGGCAGTAGGTTGACAGATTGTAAAACAGGCAGTATGTTGACAGATTGTAAAACAGGCAGTAGGTTGACAGATTGTAAAACAGGCAGTAGGTTGACAGATTGTAAAACAGGCAGTAGGTTGACAGATTGTAAAACAGGCA
>JAULBZ010001727.1:0-20970 GCA_032360805.1 Neoturris breviconis | reverse complement strand
TTTATAGGACCCAATCCCCCTACGCGTAGCCCAACATCAATATTTACCAGACCTCCAAGTAAGTAAAATTAGTACATAATGCTCTTGTGGATATCTTTTTTAAGATAAATATTTTCTTCGCTCTACAAAGTTGCACGTGCTACGTTGATTAGACAACATCTACCAGAAGAATCCCAGCCGGCAGAAACCTGTTTAAAGTCTGCAAAATAACGTTGGAACAACGTTCATAGAACGTTGTTCTAACGTTATTTTGCTGACTTTGAACAGTTTTTTTTTTTGCCGGCTGGGATATTTATGTAGTGTAAAAAAAAGTAAAAAGAGAGATCTGCACAGTGATTCATAATATCTAATGTGTAAAGGTATTAAATAAATTTTAAGCTCGCATAAGATCACAATGAAGAAAGACGTTTTAATTATGACACAGTAAAACACCTTTAAAATTTGTTACTTTATACTGCATTAGTGAATACATGATGATTCTATAAACACAAACAAAACTCTTTGACGTGTAATACTCAACAAACTTGGCTATTTTTTTTATTCAGTATTGTATGCTATGTCACTGTTTAAGGTAACAGATGTGTTTAAGGTGCTAGCGTACATACGATGTATAATTTTCCGTCATCTGTCACTGTTCGTTGTTCTTATACAAATGGTTTATAGTATGGTACTTTATACTGTGATTATATGGATAATCTTACTACTTCTACGCTCTTATCTTTCTAGAAACTATACAAAAAAGCATCCAATCTCTTACTAGAAAGAATTCTAGCAAAAAAATGTGTCAGTTGTTTTTGTAGAGCTCTTCACGAGACAACTTATACAGACATCGACAACTAAATATGTTACGTAGTTAAAGAATTTAGGTAAGTAATACCAATAGGCATTTTGTATTCTTGCTATTTTATGTTCTCTGACGGTATACGAGGTTTTTTTAACGCAAAAAAAGGCGTTGTTTTGACGTTTTGACGTCAACGCAATGTCTTTTTTTACGTTGAAAAAACGTCATATGCCCATTGGGTCAAGATGTGTTTGAAATACTGGATTTTTAAATTTTGCTGTGAAAGTAATATAACAAAAATTATCATTCAGGAGGTTATTTTCTTACATATTTTAAAAATCTGCATCATACGTTTGCGACTTTTTGGTCCCTGAATCTTCTAATACCTTCCCATGAATTAATAAATTTCCGGGGATACCCCACCATACTAACGAAGGTTTAAAAAAACATCTGATAACATAAACTTGTTGAAGCTTATGTAGTGTTTGGAATGTAATAAAAATAAATCTTTCCAAATAGCATTGCAGGTCGAAACATCTCCTGTCATGTACATATCTTGTTGATATAGTGCCAATGACAGTGTCATGTCAACACACTTACCTCACACACACACACATGCTCACCTAAAAATTCCAGCCTTTAAGAGCATCACGATCGAACTTTTCTCCAGCGATTCTTACTTACTAGGAATCATCTAGAAATTTATGATAAAACACATTCGACACCAGCCTTCTAACCAACGTCGAAAAGACGTCAAAACAATTGCTTTTCAACGCAGATTAGACTTCATGTTTCTGCAGGAAAAGCTGTAAATTTAAATTAAACAAAGCTAAGCTTCAAAAAAGGCATTACAAGATGTCAAAAATCTCACAATTCTTTATTCAGTAAGCTTGCAATTAATTGGTTTCTTCGGTATGAAGGAACCAATCAAATACAAGATCGTTTAGGTTGATAATTATTTATGGGTCTATGTAAAGGCTGCCTTAAACTGACCATACCCCAGGCTGCATATCCTGAGACTTTCAGTGTCTAAATTTATTGGTCAAAACGGGCGATTCGTTTATCTAAATAATAGAAAATGTTCAGCCAAACAAGATGGCTGCCATGGATTTCAATATGTTAAAAAACGCAAAAAATTATGTAAATTTAATTTGCAGATTTGGACTCCTTACTGGTAGCTATATATTCTCCTATATCTGATACACTTCAATATAATCACTCGAATATATTGTAACAATGGATGGGTACTCGAGCAAATACATAAAGAAAAAATTTACATAGGAATTTTTCAATTAAAACACTTATTTCTTGTTATCAGTTAACCTATTCAAGAAAAATATAAACTTACCTAGTTTATTTATCTGACAGTGTTTATTAATTGTTAGCGACCTAGAGCTCGCAGGGTTACTGTGTAATCGTATGATTTCTCTTTGCATGTTAACGTATTTAGAAATCAAAGTAAGACTGTATGCTAGCCGGCAAAAACCTGTTCAAATTCAGCAAAATAACGTTAGAACAACGTTCTTTGAACGTTGTTCTAACGTTATTTTGCTGACTTTGAACAAGTTTTTTTCCGGCTGGGTATGCTAGCTCTTTTAATAAGTTCTTTGCGAGGTTTTAATCCGATGTTACCTTGTCTATGAATGAGATCTATTCTCAGTGGGCAAAAACTTGCTCAAAGTCCGCAGTAAAGACGCACGCTAGATGTTGTTCTAGCGCCTTTACTGTGAATTTTGGACAGTTTCTTTGCCTACTGTGTTGATTTTAAAAACAAGTTTATAAAACGAATTAGCTATGAACTTGTTAACGGTAGTAAATGTTTATATTCGAAACAGTTTTGGAATGAATCAAAGTAGATTTAGAGCGAGTCGGTAAATATTTGTAACGATCTAGAATGTTTGCTTCTTTTCAATGAAAATCATACCCAGTGAGCAAAAACTTGCTCCAAGTCCACAGTAAAGACCTTGGAACAAAGTTTTGAACGTTGTTGTAGTGTCTTTATTGAGGACTTTGAACAAATTTTTTCCAATTGCGTAAATTCAAAAACATATTTCTTCTCGTGTAACCCTCTCAATGATTTGTTGCTTCTAAAGGGCCACAAATAAGCCTCCCCACAGATAAGCTCATGTTGGCATTAAAGGTGACTGATTACTTATAATAGTTCATAAATTGTCGGCTTCTCGAAGAGATTTGGAATGTCTTTTTTGTGTATATGTGTGCGTATTTTTATGTGTACTTTGGTCTATTTTTGCAGCGAATATTGAACACGTACACAAAATACATGTTGTAGCATTTGATACAGAGTCTTGTGACTACCCCTCAAAATGGCTCACAGATAAACCCCGCCCTCCCCGCCTCAGATAACTCAAAGCCTTACGAACACAGATAACAAAGCCTTACGAACACAGATAAGTAAGGCCTGGACCTATGCTAGGAGAAAAAAACGGTACACATTTCATATCCTATAAAGTCAATCTCCGTGTCATATCCTATAAAGTACTTTTAATCAATCACTGGGAACGAGGTTGGCTTTTAATACGATTTATCACGAATTCTTATAAGCCGTGCGCAACGAATAATTAGTTGATCAAACCTCAAAGCACGTCTTATTGACGTTGATTCGGCGTTTCCTGTTTTTATATATTTTTCCAGATCTCACTTGGTCTGTTTTCTTCTGCAGTTAACCCTCCAAAACCTTTGATGGAACCATGCTATAGTGTTGAAACTTTCCAGAAAGTTAGGTCAACCCTTAATTAACGTTTAAGCAAAATGATTTTTTTGATGACGTCATTACTCACGATGACGCCATAACGAGGTGGTGCAGAAAAAAATACTAAATTGATTTTTTTTTTGCCACCTGTCAAAAATATAGTTGCTAGGGAAAAATAATCCCTAGTTACCGAAAAAAAATATCAAAATAATCCTAGATAAATTTTCTAGTCATATAACCCATTCATTCAAAAGTTATGTAAAAAAGTTTAGCAGGAGGGGCACTTCCCCCCCCCCCTTCCCCGGCCTAAATAGGGTTAATGTAATGCATTGCCGTCAGAATTCTTTAAAACGCGTTAATAGATTTTATGCAACAGAAAAACAATTATTTCTTTTTCATAGTAGCTTTGGTACCATTATTAATTATTATGCCGCAATGAAGAATCGAATCAAACATATTTTAAATAAATTAATTAATAATGCATAAATTATCATACATTAACGCATTTCGTGTTAATGAATTATGATGTCAATGTAGAAGATTTAGTTTTCTTTACTTTCCATTTTCGTATTATTTTTAGGAATTGAAGACGTTTAGCATATTTACAAAATGGCATCATTTTTGTCAAGTAGACTCTTAGTATTACTATTTATGATATCATGCATATTTTCACTGGTTAGCACATCAAATAAAACAACATGCGATAAAGTAAAAATTCAATGTAGAGATGGTGTTATGCTACCCGCATGGGTGACACCCGGTAATGCAGGTGGCACCGCCTTAACAGCCGCAAGAGCATTTGTATATTTAATTGCTATGTTTTTCTTTTTCCTTGGCATCTCTATTATATCAGATCGATTTATGGCATCAATAGAAATTATTACATCACAAGAGAAAGATATCACTATAAAAGATAGAGTAACTGGCAAAAGACAAACTGTAACTGTAAAAATTTGGAATGAAACTGTATCGAATTTAACACTTATGGCGCTCGGTAGTTCGGCGCCTGAAATCTTACTGTCCGTTATTGAAATTATTGGTCGCAATTTTGAAGCTGGTGAGTTAGGACCATCTACTATCGTAGGATCTGCAGCATTTAATTTGTTTATGATTACCGCAGTATGTGTATCTGTTCTGCCACCTAACGAAACTCGCCGCATTAAACATCTACGAGTGTTTGCGTTTACAGCATCTTGCTCCGTGTTAGCGTATGTATGGATGTATATGATTCTATCTGTAATAAGTCCTGGTGTGATTGAGGTGTGGGAAGGAATAATAACATTGTTATGTTTCCCTGGTATGGTTGGAACAGCTTATATTATTGATGTCAAATTAAATTTCTATCGATTTCTACGAAAGAAAATCAGAAAGACGAAAAAGCATGGCCATACCGTTGTTCAAACCGGTGATGGTGATGTATTAGCCGTCACCGTAAAAGATGGTCAAAACGATGTTGTAAAGAATCATTCAGAATTTGATGCATTAGATAATAAAGATATAGAGCTATTAGGATATAAAGAAGGAGATGATCCAGAATCACACATGCACGAGAAAAAACGCATTGCTATGGAGGCATATCATCGAGCCAGAAATAAGGCACCAGATGCTGACGCATCTACTTTACAGCACTTAGTCGAGCAAGAGAATTTGAAATTGCAACATAAGTCACGTGCTTTTTATCGTATCCAAGCAACACATCGTCTGACTGGACAAGGTAATATCTTGAAATTAAAATCGGATAAAAGCATAGATGAAACTCATCAAAAGAAATCTCATGGTAGCAATCAAAACTTACAACTTGAATTAGATGAAATAAATGCAAATGCAAAGAATACTGACATGGAAGGAACATGTGTTTATTTCCATCCGTCCGAATATACAGTTGTTGAAAGTTGTGATACTTGCTATATCACTGTTATTCGTGTTGGGCAAGATTTATTTGATACATGTTACGTGGATTATGAAACAGCTGAAGGAACGGCTAATGAAGGACAAGATTACGAACACACGAAAGGTAAAACTCAACTTTGTTCCCAGGGCTTTTTCTATCTTAACGTGACGACAAGAGAGAGAAAGCCCTGGTGACAACGTTGGGTAAAACGTTTTCGATCTTATAAAAACATATAGCCAAATTACTGGCCTCCCAGCCGGCAAAAACCTGTTCAAAGTCAGCAAAAATAACGTTAGAACAACGTACAAAGAACGTTGTTCTAACTTTATTTTGTTGACTTTGAACAGGTTTTTTACTTTTCCACCAATATGATACATTGTTATTAACCAACCATGAAGCAATGCCAAAAGAATCGTCGCCGACCGTATGAAATAGAGGCAACTCATCCCCAAATATACTTGTAAGTAGATGGGAGAAACTAAATCTAAGTAGGCAAGTTGCCCACCCAAGAAAACTGCATCATACTCAAGAGACGCAATAATGTTCACTGAATCCATTTCAACCAAGAGATACACCTGCAGAAACTCAACGTTTAATCAACGCCGAAAAGACGTCTTGACGTCAAAACAAAGTCTTTTCGATGATGATTAGACTGGGACATTAACTTTACCCCATTCCCACATCACACCCTACTTGGTTACTATTGTAGAGAGATGCAGGTTCAACTCTTCGTTTTTATTTCCCACTGTAGGTACACTTACGTTCAAGCCAAATGAGACGTCAAAAACAATTGCAATAAAAATTATTGATGACGACATATTCGAATTGGACGAGTATTTCTTTTGTAAACTGTCGAACGTGCGAGGAGAAACCGATAGAGTAAGACATACGATTATGCCCACAGTCATTGGATCACCAGACACTGCCACCATTACCGTACTCGATGACGATTACCCAGGTAAGAATTATATAACTTCACTAGAGGTCTTTAGGAATTACTCTGTTGTCAACAACGAGAAGACGTGCTTGACGTTAATATGACGTTGCGTTTTCATTGGATAACAGTTGTCTTTGCCGTCTTTGCTGTCTTTGCCCTCGTTAAATGGACGTCGAAACGACGTTACGACGTGGTTTTGACGTTGATCCGACGTCGTGCGCCCAGTGGGTAAATTCTTGATTTTGTATTTTTTTTTAAGGCATACAAACCTTCTTAGTCGGCAAAAACCTGTTCAAAGTCAGCAAATTAACGTTGAAATAACATTCTGTGAACGTTGCCTTAACGTTAGTTTGCTGACTTTGAACAGGTTTTTGCCGGCTGGGTTGATTCTACTAGCAACGAAAAAACAGACCGTTCAGTGTGACTCATCAAATGTATGTATCTTACAAGGAAATGTAGCTACCGTTTCATTGAATTTATTTTGTTATTGATCATTTTAATCCGGAATAAGTATTTTCTTCTTTTACGAAACCTCGAAGATGAATAATAAAGATGGTAGCACGCAATAAATAAAACTTGTCACATCCGTTTATAATGAAATAATGTCACTTTGTTTTTGTAAACAATTTACCATAATCCAGTAGGGTAAAAACTTGTTCAAAGTCTGCAGTAACGACGCTAGAACAACGTTTTCAACGTTATTCTAGCGTCTTTACTGCTGACTTTAAACAAGTTTTTGCCCTACTGGGATCAACATTTTTTGAAAATAAATTTCATAACATAAAAGTAAAATTCAACATAATAGGCTTATCATTAGGGGGTTTACGGAATATAAGTCCATGGGCTATAATAACACATGGACTTATATTCCGTAAACCTTCGAATATAAGCCCAGGGTTTACATAAAGTCGTAAGTATTTTTGGTGGGCTCATACACGGGAGAGGGAGGGGGGGGGGGAGGGATTATACATGGACTAAATTTGTCAAGTGTCAAGGATTCAAAGAAACCAGAACACGTGAGAGAAATCATATCATACAGATAGCAACTAATACAATAAAAGAAAAGCACCAGAAGGCAAGCTCGTTCCCAGCACCTTTTGACTTTTTTTTTATTTTTCTTGGACCTTATAGAAAAAACGTCTTTTCTATAAGGTCCGAGAAAAATAAAAAGTAAAAAGGGACTGGGGACGAGCTTGCACCAGAAGGCACTTTGAGCATCAGAGAAGGCATAGAACTACATTGTATATATTACATACACCAACCGAAATACAAATTAATGCTTTGTACGTCGTGAACTATCAAAATTAATCAAAAAATACACTAGAAAGAGCAATGTTTTTTCTCCTTATATAAGCCCATAGGTTCATTATGGGAGGGAGGCTTATACATGGAACGATTTTTGTGGATTTATATACGGGTGAGCTTATATTTGGAGGTTTACGGTAGCTTAGTACCTCCAGCCGGCAAAAATCTGTTCAAAGTCAGCAAAATAACGTTTGAACAACGTTTTTTAACGTTATTTTGCAGACTTTGAACAGGTTTTTTGCCGACTGTAAAGATAACGTTTCCAGTGTAAAATACGAGAACTTGCAGTCATCTTCAATGATACAATAGTACCTTTCATAAAAAAAGACGTCATAGTGAAAAGTGATTACTGTTAATTCTATAAAGGCCGGGGGAAGGGGGCATAAATGTCCCGACCCAAACATTTTTTGATAACTCAGAAAAGATAAATAGTACCGACATTATGACTTTTATCATTTCTTTATTAGACACATATAGCTAGAATCTCATGACCATGGCTTCCTTTGTCCCCAAGACAATCGCAATATCAGAAACCCACCAATTAAAAAGTCCTCATAAAATGATCACGTCATGACTTTTGATTTGATAATGGTGCGACAATGAAACTTTCACCAGTTGCTTGAAAGAAATATGTACCCTCCCAGCACAAAACGTCTAATAAACGTCATAAAGACGTCGTTTTGACGTGTCCTCTGGGTATGATAGTTGTGATGATAACGTTGGTAATTCAATTGACATTCAGAATCTAAAAATAAAATTAAAAAATATTCTCCCAATCAAAAGTTAAGACCCCTTAGGTACTTTGCCGTATCAAATGGCGGAGGGGAGGGGGAACAACGCTTATTAATTTTGTAAAAAAAAAAAGTCGCACCCCTCCCCCGCTCTTACTCTAACCCCTCCTCCACTTTTTTAACTATTGGGAAGTCAACGATAACATGAATCTGTCAACTTTCTGAAAAGTTAAAATACACGTTAAAAATAACGTGAAGTTAGCGATAGTAAAGCAGCTACCATTGTTATGATATCTATTTATAGTAACTATTGAAATCTGTCGCAATCAATTTTAAATTCAGTTCCTTTCACATGGGGCATGTACTTATAGGGAAAAGTTTTGTACCAAGTGATACGAACGTCCCTATTGTAAACATGTTCATATTAAAGAGGGTTTCCTTTATAAATCTGTTTGTTATTATGATGTAATGATAACGGCGGTTTCAACTGTTGTTATATAGAGCAGTCTTTGGACAAGTTTTTGCCCACTGTGAAGTGGTTGGCAAGAATGCAGTAATTGGAATATTGCTATAGGTGTGTTTACACTAGGACTTATATTAATTATAGGTGTTTTTTCATTAGGTCTTATGGTGATTTCTATTAGACGGAAACGTATGCCAAAATAAGACATTTCAATAGTAGAAATTGACATCACACATCGTGTGATGTCAATTTCTACCAATGGAATGCCTTTTTCTGACTTATACGTGGAATTTTCCGCCTAATGGAAATTAACCTTTATATTAATTATAGGTGTGTTTACACTTGAGCATGAAAAGTACGAAGTGATGGAGACAGTCGGTATATTAACTTTACGTATTATTCGATTGATCGGAGCACGTGGTGTGATCCGTGTACCCTATCACACGGAAGAAGGTACTGCAAAAGGTGGTGGCGAGGACTTCGAAGATACCGTTGGTGAAGTAGAATTTACTGATGAAGAGACCGTGTAGGTGTCATTTGTTTTATGAGAAGACCACATAGATATGTAGTATACATTCTCTTAGAGAATTTATCACGTCTCCTCTTTACTTGGGTTGTCAATATAGACTGAACAATAGATTCCAGACAACAGATAATTTGCAGGCACATTGAACACGTTATTTTTAATTCTCATAATATTGACATTGCTCACATTTTTCTTGCTTTTTAAAGTCAGTTCTTATGTCAATATTTACAGTCTAATTACGTCATGAAATTTATTATCCAATTTCGATCAATTATATAAGAAAAACATCTAGCTGTGCGATTTAATTTAATATTAGTAACCATGATAACAATCGATTCGAATCTTTCAGGTTAAAGTTTAGTTCACAGCGTAAACACACATATAACATCTTTCAATGTTTTGTTTTGAAGCCGAAACTGTTCATCTAAAGTCTAAGCAAGCCTAACCCTTTTACATCAATTTCAAGTCAATCCTAACTTGCAATTGACTTCATTGCCACGTAGAGAATAAAATGTTACCCTAACGTAAAATTTCGCGAATTAGCAAAAGTTTTCTTCGCGAAAATTCAACTTCAAAATTTAACTTTTTTATTTTCAAATTCAACAAAGAGAACTTTAAGAAAGCATAAAAAGAAAAGAATTTGAAATAAACGAGAAAAGAAAAATATTTTTTGTATTGCAATGTTTCATTTCTTCCTGGATCGACAAAAGAAAAAATATATATTTTACCGAACGAATTTGCAAAAAACTCTTTTTTCTGCAAACGTTTACTTTTGCGAAAGGGGAAATTTGCAAAATTCACTAAGATATCTCTACATGAGGTATGTTAGTTTTATGTTAGTTTTATATGTTTTAGCAAATCAGTGGAACTTACCGTTGTCGATCGCGAAGAATATGAAAAACACAAAGTCTTCACTGTGGTATTAGGTGAACCGAAAATTGTACGATGTGAGAAATCGCACATATCAAATTTGGATACCATTGAGGATGAAGAATTGAGAAAAATCTTAGAAGCTGGCAAACCTGCATTAGGTTTGTTATTGTTGATTATTTGAATATCTAGCAAGTACAACCTCATTCCAAGGACTTCTTGCCTTTTCGAAATACGGAAGAGTGGCGAAGAAAATTTCGAAAAGGTAAAAAGCCCTGGAAACGGGGTTGTTTCAAGTATATATTTGCTTTATGTTTACACGGCTTGAATGTTCCAATGTTGTTTGAGTGTACTTCCTTGTTATGCTGATTCAATAACTAAATTTATATGGATTTTTAGAATAGGGAATCGTGACGTCGTTTTGATGTCGTTTTGATGTCGTTTTAACGTTGTTTCGACGTTGTTTCGACGTTGGTTCGACGTTGATCAGATGTTTTTTGCCCACTGGGTATATGGCGATACCTCAGTGGGCCAAAACTTCTTCAAATACGGTAGGGTGGGTTGAGGGTTGTATTACCCGTCATGAGATGGATTAAAAGAACTAGAGAGGATAAAAACGTACCCTCCCTCCTAGTAGTGGCCTTAGTCTTGAGAGAGGGAAGTGATTAAAAGAAAATGTATGCCCACTAGGCATAATATAGTCCGTGATATCTGGATATCTGTAACGGCATGTGTTCACGCAGTATAATAACTATTTCTTTTAGGTGACCATAAACGTGCGGATATACATATCGTTGAATGCAAAGAATTCAAGCAAACCATTGATAGTATGGTTGGGCGTGCTAATATGTCAAGTTTGTTAAAATCAAGTTCATGGGCGGAACAATTCCGTGAAGCATTTCAGATAGAAGCGGGCGGAGATGACGATGAAGACGATGATGAAGAAGCAGAGCCTACATATGGCGATTACGTCATGCACTACCTATCATTATTCTGGAAAATATTGTTCGCTTTTATACCACCTACAGATATTTGGGGCGGATGGGCATGTTTTGTTGCCGCCATTAGTATGATTGGTTTATTAACTGCAGTTACTGGTGATTTAGCCTCTCATTTTGGTTGTACAGTTGGTTTAGCTGACAGTGTTGTTGCTATTTCCTTTGTTGCCTTAGGAACCAGTTTACCAGGTAAGAGTCCTGAATATTCTTGCCGACATACGACCTCAAGAATAACGAAAAAGTTCTCATGGCTAGCATGGTAATTAATTTTTTACAAATCGTCACTACTAAATGCCTTTCCATAAGTCTGTTCAATTCCTTTCTAGCTAAGTGTTGTTGCCTTTCCATCAAGTTCAATACCGTAAATGAATGATTAAATGCCCCTGATCAATTAAACGCCCTTGTCGAATAAATGCCCTCCAAAAATGTAAAAAAATATATAAACACCCTTATTCTATAAACGCCCTCTGAAAATGGTGATTTTTTAATAAACGCCCGCTAAAAAATATCGATTATTTAATAAATGGAACAAATATAATATAACAAATTTTAACAAAGACGAAGGCGTAGATATATTATGATAATTGACTTCTTTGTATAATTTAATAAAAACGCCTTCATGCATTCAAAATGTTTTTTGAACACCCCTGTCAATTAAACGCCTCCTTCCCCCCATAAAAAAGAATTGGATTTTTTAACTCGATCATTTACGGTAAGCATTATTAAGCATTTTTACGTGACGCTAGGGACCATCTTCAAAATTCGTTCCAAGGGTAGTGTGCTGAATCAATGATCTTGCATAATTGGTTTCTTCGAGACGAAGATTAATTTTTTTCAAATTTATTGATTTTTACTAGCTACTTTAAAGCCGCTTAAATATCTGCTTTTTGAAACGAATTTTGGAGCTGGCTACTTAAAAGCTGGCATTTTCCTAACATGTCAGTACTGTTGTATTTGATTCTTTCACTCCAACCCCCAGTATCTAGCTCCAAGTTTTTTTACTGTAATTTTACTGTTCATTAATTTCAAATTTTCAATTTTAACGTGATTTTCTGTTAACGATGAAAAGCGACCAAACAGAAACGGTGATATCAAGATGATCATTCCTGACTATAAAAATCTACTACTCTACAAAATATAACAAACAGAACATACATAGCCATCGAAAGTGTATTAAAGTTGACTACATACGCAGGGATACAATGTTTACACTACTGCTACAACCACTACAATACAAATACAATGACAATATATTAATACAATAACATACCGACATACATGTCATCGGAACGATATCCAAACAACATCAAAGCGCTTTCCACGGGGCACACGACGTCGGATAAACATCCGATTTCGTGTGCTCACTGCTAATTTTGATGTTGTTTTAATATTGAGCTGACGCCGTGTACTCTTCCTACCTTGGTGGACAAAAACGTCAAGTTCGCAGTAAAGACGCTATAAAAACGTGTCTTTAACGTTATTCAGCGTCTTTACTTTGGAGTTTGAACAAGTTTCTGCCCACTAAAGTATGGGAATGCTGACATAATAACGACTTAATAATACGGATTAGGAGCGGATTTTTCGCTATGAATACATATGAATAAGAATACTACAACATTACAGATTTCAGAAAAAAACATCAAATACTATTCTACAGTACTTACAAAATGACAATGCTTTCGAAAATCACCGTACTAATACAAAAGACAAATTCAATGACAAATAAATTAACACAGTTTCTTAAAAGTATTTACTATGTTTCAGACACGTTCGCAAGTAAAGTAGCTACCATTAATGATGAAACTGCCGATTCATCTATTGGTAACGTCACCGGATCAAATTCAGTGAATGTGTTCCTTGGCATTGGAATGGCTTGGTCAACTGCTGCTATTTATCATGCAGCACATGGAAATGAATTTAAAGTTGAACCTGGATCCCTTGGATTCACCGTTTTAATTTTCTGTATTGAAGCTCTTCTATGCATAGCAGTGTTGATGTATAGACGATTTAATCCAAGCATTGCTGCGGAATTAGGAGGTCCTGCAAAAGCTCGAAAGATTACATCGGCTTTCTGTGCGACCTTGTGGGTCAACTATCTCATATTATCAGCCTTACAAACCTACTGTCATATCAACATCGATTTTTAAATTTATATATATCAACGGCTCATAATCGTATGTAATGTTTTATTTTTGGAAATTTCAATTGCACACTTTTGTCTTGAGTTGGTGAAAACCACTCTTGGGTCTAGAGTTGGTGAAAACCACTCCTGAATTTGGGAGGTGGTGAAAACCTTTCTAGATGCAAAGTTGTTGCAATTGTTTTAACACCTAAGCACGTGACACGATGACGTAACTCACAACAGTGTTAACTACAACAAAACCGACCATCGAGCGAAAGAACAAAGATGACGGTTGAGAGTTGCTTATGCAGAAAAGATACTAACGACTTAAAACAATTTGAACAGAGGACTTTCTTCAACAACGAATTTAAATGTATAACAGACATTGCATGTATTGTTACCAAACAATGCACATACATATTGTTGCCGAACAATGCACATATTGTTACTGAACAATGAACATATTGTTACTGAACAATGAACATATTGTTACCGAACAATGCACATATTGTTACTGCGAACAATGAACATATTGTTACCGAACAATGCAAATATTGTTACTGAACAATGAACATATTGTTACCGAACAATGCACATATTGTTACCAAAAAATGAACATAATGTTACCGAACAATGCCATATTGTTACCAAAAAACGAACATAATGTTACCGAACAATGCATGTACTGTTAATCCACTTATAACGCTTTTAGAAAATCTATATAAGCAGGATTTTCAAACATATTCTATTCTCAACATATGAATCCTATGCACTCGCCAATCCTGAAATAAATTCTCCTCCTCCAGTGACATTTATAGCCATATGTTAGGTCTTGGAATGCACGGAAGTCCTCTCGCTTTTGTTTATATCAAGGGAGGAATAAAGGAGTAAAGTCCACATTCCTAAAAGGTTGATTTCCCTTAGATGAATTCCGCCTAATGGGAATCGACCTTATTATTGAAAAAAACTTTCGGAAAATTTCGAGCGTATGCCAAAAGAAGATATTTCATTGCTCGAAATTTACATCACACAATCTGTGATGTCAATTTCTGCCTATGGAATGTCTTCTTTTGGCATACGCGCAGAATTTTTCGCCTGATAAAAATCAACCTCAACATTTTCATTTCAGATACCTTCGCGAGTAAAGTTGCAACGATAAGTGACGAAACTGCTGATTCATCGATAGGCAATGTTACTGGTTCAAATTCAGTGAATGTATTCCTAGGTATTGGACTCGCATGGTCAACAGCTTCAATATATCATGCAGCATTAGGTAAAGAATTCAAAGTAAAGCCAGGTTCATTAGGTTTTTCGGTTATGGTATTCTGTATACTGGCACTCATTTGTATTGCTGCGTTAATGTATCGAAGAACCAATAAAAACATAAATGCTGAACTTGGTGGACCGCCATTTTCTAGGAAAGTTAGTTCTTCATTTTTTGCTTTTTTGTGGGTCATATATATACTCTTATCATCGTTAGAAACTTATTGTCATATAAACATCGACCTGTAGCTTTCATGAAAACAAACATGGCGTAATCACCGCAGAAACATTTCAACAGAAGATAATCCTTCAAGCCTGAATATAATCACCTGTGAAGGAAGGTATATTTTTCAGTTTTGCAGTCGAAAATCATACTAAAAAATACACTTTACTCCACAGTTGTTCTCAATCTTGATTCTGTTAGAATTCCATTTTATTAAATTAATAAATCTTCAAGTGATAATGCTCTCTGCTCAGTGGGTTTCAATGTCCGCAGTAAAAACGCTAGAACAACACATTGTTCGATTACGCGTCTTTCCTGCGGACTTCCATCAAGTATTTTCGCTATTCTAAGCATAATAAAGAAAAGAAATTCATATAAACTTAGTCAAGAGGATCACTTAATATGGTTGACATGGAGAATCTAATGACATCTAAGGAAATTTTATAAAGCTCTCCTTCTAAGCAGTGAATGTAGAATGTAGCGGTAAGTGAAGAAAGAAATTCTAACTAATTTAAAATAATATGTTTGGACTAGTATAATATGTACATATAAACTTTGGAGAAACTAGTTTTTTTTAAGTATCAATGCAAATAGCACTCGTACAAGCTCTACAGTTACATTATAGTTTCTGTATAGTTTGTGCGTATGCGTAATAGTAGTACATGTAGTAGTGTGTAGTATTTAAAATTGAACATTTATCATGTTGAAAAAACAGCAGAGTTTTCAAGTTTAATGTCGTTTCGCCATGTTGTTAACATAGTCTTATCTTAATTACACCTTATTTCGCAGCTTGACTTAGCATCAAGGTTGTCTGTTTCGTTGATAATCACAACAATAGCAGACAAAGGAAATTTGCATGAAACCATAGAAACGCATCACTTGGACAATTGTTTTGATTATCAGTGTACAACACATTCCCAATAAGCACGTGACATTTTTTTAACATAAAATAGACGCGTCTTTTTTAAGTTGAAAGAACGTCACGTGCCGTCAGGATTTATTTATTTCTCACTTTTGTATTACTTCCCAGTGGGCGTAAAGTGGTCACACGATGTTGAAACAACGTTGTACAAAGTTATAATAAAAATCTTTCAATACAGCGTGACCACAGTGTGTCTGCGACGTTGCCTCTCGAATATTTCAAAAATATAGATGATGTAATTTTGACATTATGATCTAAAGACCTATTCACAAATACGTAAAAGCCAACCTCGTTCCCAGGGCTTATTGCCTTTTCGAACATGGAAGAGCGGCGCTCTTCCGTGTTCAAAAAGGCAAGAAGCCCTGGGAACGAGGTTGACGTGAAAGCGAGGCGTTAGCTGCTCAAAGTTGAAACTTGTTGCAATGTAATAACTCCCTTTTTGTGCCGTTTCTACTTTGAGCAGCCGACCTCGTTTTTCATGTATTTGTGAATAGGTCTATTGTAACGTACGATTCCTAACTTTTCTGTGACCGTCACCCTTGTTTACGACAATTTAAAATTCATTCTTTTGTTCTGTTTCTTACTTTTAGGAGGTTAGGGATAACAAAAATATTTCTTCCAGATTTTAGTTAAAATAACCCCTTTAATATATGTAAATATATATAAAAAAAAATTAAGGCAAAAACTTTTTGTCAACTGATGACCGTCACAAAAACGTTAACAAACCCAGTGGCCAAAAACTTGTTCAAAGTCAGCAGTAAAAATGCTAGATCAAGGTTTTCTATGTTGATTTAGCGTCTTTGCTGTGGACTTTGAACAAGTTTTCGCTCATTGGCAATTGGATATTCTAGAGGAAACATTCACATCTGAAAGCGTGTGTATGATCTTTTACTTTTTTATATATATATAAATATGTAGCTTTACTAATCTGCTTCGATAAAACTTCTGTTGAAAACAATATCAATCAAGGTCTTACCCAGCCGGCAAAAACCTGTTTAAAGTCCGCAAAATAACGTTAGAAAGAACGTTGTTCTAACGTTGTTCTAACGTTATTTTGCTGACTTTGAACAATTTTTGCCGGCTGGGTATAGTGATGGTCTATTAGCCATATCTCTCCCTAAAGTCTCTGCAATGTAAAAGGACCTACCTAACTAACTTCAAAGCATAAATACTGATGAAATTCGTTCTGTACGTTGTATATCGAGTAACCTATGCACATCGTGAGAGACCGTCGAATCCCGTATACCATAATGGCAAGTCCGTAATGGATTATGCCGTACCGTTTTCGGTAGTCTATCATACCGTGACGCGAATTACTTTGCTTCCAAAAGATAGAGTGTGCGTGTAAATTTTTGTTAAAAGTTGATTTTCACTAGGCGAAAATTCGTTGCGAAAGCCAAAAGAAAAATAATCGTAGAGATCGACGTTAATTTCTACCAAAGAAAAGTAACCATTTAGCTTTTGTAGAGAAGTGTTTACCTAGTGAAAATCAACCTTTGTCGGTGTATAATTTAAAATTGACAGAAACGTAAACTCTTAGACACACGATGGAAAAATCTAAAACAAAAAAACAATATAAAATGGACATCTTTGATCGTCTATTGGATGTTGTTTTGTTGTTACCATTGTGTATGTCAGCTAGGAGCATACCAATAAAATTATTTTTTGAAATTTGTATTTTTTTCTTTGTTTAAATGATTTGCATTAATCTCGCATAGTTTTCAGTGGTTTACAATCGATTCAAGCAGATTCGAACGAATACAAAAGAAAAAGAAAGTGTTTTTGTCAGTTTAATATTTGAAGAGGTGTTCAAAACTAAGTAAAGAAACAACGTTGTCCTAGCGTCTTTACTGCGGACTTTGAACAAATTTTTGCCTACTGGGATTGACCTTGATTAGACTTATTGGAGAGGGACGCTTATTATTTCATTGTCAAACAAATTGATATAGAAGGGAAAAATGGAACTTCTCAATAATGGTCCTTTTCAATAAAATATTTTCTCAGAACATGTTCAAATAAATGTCTCTTTAGTTTTTATATTTTCGAACGAATGCTCTACAATCTTGGCCATTAAGATTGAAACTTTTTCAAAATTTTGACAAGCAATACACGCCACAAGCAAAACAAAAACTCGGAATACGATCACAACAAGTCCCTAGAGATTTATCGTGCAGGGTTTTTTCCAAACTCGACGAATTATGTTGTTCATAGCAGCCTAGTACCCAGTCTTTTGGAATAAATCCAAATTTTCGTTCCATTCGTTTTGTTAATCACTTTGTCTACAGTATTTTTGGCCAAGATTGTAGACCCCTCTTCACCGATCACCAGCATCACAAGATCTGTCAAAACGAAATTATGTTTTTTGCTGACGTCAACATTTTTTACTAAGACGTCATCACAATTTTCAGTTTCGTTGATTAATTAAAAAAATATGCATTCAAAAGCAAATAAAAAAGCTTGTTTATGATTCGGAGAGGTAAAACAATAGCACTGTGACAGAGTTTCAACAATTAGTGTCCTCTCTTATAAATACCGGATATAAAATTGAAAATTGAAGCCAAAACACCGACATTTTTAATATATTGGAGAAATCAGGGAAAAAGCGCGTGAACTCCAAAACTTTTGTTAAAAAGATTTGTTATCAATGAATCAGTGTTCACAGTTTTTAGTTTATTCCTTAGGCTAGATATACCTCAGACTTTTGGTATTTCAGATTTTTAGGTTAAAAATAGATGAGATTTGTAAGGTGATTTCGGATGGCTAATATTGGAAGAACGGAATGAGCAATCGACTTATAACAGGTTTCAATTCAGTCTTGCAAAGTTGCAAAGGCACTAGGTAGCTGAAAGTTATTTTTGAGAAGCCATAGAAAGGAGAATATTACCCCCTCTACCCACCCTATCCAGGGTAAAATAGGGTTTTAAAATAGCAAAAACTAGTAAAGTTTCTTGAAGAGGTTGCAACTTAGATAGGAAAAGGTATGGCGTATAGAACCCATAATTGTATTTGCATTTTTGATCTTCTCTGAAGGCTGCAAAACTACTTCTATTCGGAAATCAGTAAAAAAGCCGCATGACAGCCGAAGGATTTCTACCGGTTAGACAACGTTTTGGTTATGTGTAGTTTATAGAATTAGAACTGACAAAATGCTGATGATAGTGACTTAATTAATTGCCCATGCAGGCCGAAAGATTTGCGCTGAATTACTAATCAGTCATGATTAGTTTACTTATTTAAAGAAATTGTCTCAACTTGCCACCATAACCATATCTCATAACCATAAAGCAAAACTATAAAGCATAACCATAAACCATACCCATAACCCATAACAGAAATTGTTGTATTACAGATCTATTCTAGTCGTATCCGATTTTTTAAGATATTAGCCAAAATCGACCCGATTAATCGTACCGTATAACACATATAGCTTATCTCATTAAAAGTCCTTTGAAACAATTTGTAAACAGCTGTTACATTGTATATATATTATATTTTCAATGGTTTATACATTTGGAAATACGTCACACAGTTTCCGATTATATGACTATCATAATACGTAGCGGGCAAAATCTTGTTTAAAGTCCGCAGTAAAGATGCTAGAACAACGTTGAAAACGTTGTTCTAGCGTCTTTACTACGGACTTTGAACAAGTTTTTGCCCATATCGAGACATGATAAAACTTTTTTCTAAGCATCGCCTTTATAAAAATTACCAGCCTGAGATTTTTGCGCTGAATTTAGAAAAACATTCTAACAGACTACAGTTACACCTCGATGTGAAATACATCGAGGTGTGATTTAATTTGCATGTTAATTCAAATCTTATGCCTTCGTTTATATACCGAAAGGTATTACGCTATATAATCTATTAACGTCTATTAAACCAAGACAATATACATGACAAAGAAAAAACGAACTTATTCCTTGACAGTGGTTCGGTATACAAGATAGTGAGGTAAATAAATTACATGCGTTTCACCCTAAACGATCTTGCATTTTATTGGTTTATTTGAACGAAGAAACCAATCAAATACAAGATCGTTTTGAGTGGAACTCATATAGGGGTCCATGTAAAAGCTGCCTATGTGTATAAGTAATTGCTTCTGCTTGATGTTCTTCTGATAATTCTCCTATGTCTTATTATTCGATGCGTCACTTTTTAATATCGTGGATTAAAAATCTTCTGGCTCCATACCAAATGGAGTGTTATATCGATCTTTTTGGATAAGAAAAAACCGTTAAAATAAGACCTTTTTCTTTTGAACCAACTCTGATCTTTACGAAATCCTGCAATGCCTTTAAAAACTCGTCCATTGGTAGAAATGATTTAGGAAAATGAAAGAACAATTAAGAACAATTAAGAATAATTAAGAACAATTAAGAATATGTAAACGTTGGTAACCTCTTTAATTAAGTTGATACAGAAATCGAGGCGGGAATGACAAAAACTGACAAAAACTACATTTATACTGCCTATTAATCGAGGCAAACATGGTTCGCTTTATAATTGACAAGAAAGCAAATATCTTTTTTCCTTCTATCAACGATTTATTTAATATAAAGTACGATAAACCTGATCGTGCAAACAGTGTAATCGACAGATTTTTTTAATCCATAATTCGATTTTGATTAATCGAATTCGATTAATCTGATCGTGTAAACAAAGCTTTAGAGATATTACCGCTGAAAGGAAAAGGTGTCCCTTTTCGGCAATGGTCTAGATTGTAGAGGAACGAGAAGATTTTGTTGTGGCTGCAATAAACTTTCGTACTTATCCAACCTCGTTCTCAGGGCTTCTTGCCTTTTCGAAACACGGAAGAGCTCATCTGTGTTTCGAAAAGGCAAGAAGCCCTGGGAACGAGGTTGGTACTTATCTTAAAACAAAAGTATGGGAAGAATACGAAGAAAAAATAACGAAAAAAAGCTATAGTCCGAAACAATTATAAAGACCATCGCACATAGATTTTAACTCTCCATATTTTTCGACTTCCTGATTTTAAGGACAATATCACGGATTTATATCAATCAGCGTTTGAACTTTCCATTATTAATGTAGTTGACATGTAAATATTTCACTTTGTCCGCAGTTTATTTGACCAAGATTGTACATGCTCATCTTAAAGGTACAAAATCACCCCAAGAAGTTTTTTTTAAATTTTTCCTTCTGTGGTCTAGATGAAAGTTCATATTGCTACTAACATATTCTGAAGATTTGACTCCATAAGAATG
>JAULBZ010001726.1:0-20971 GCA_032360805.1 Neoturris breviconis | reverse complement strand
TTCAGCCAAGTTGGCTGAAAATATTCTGAAAAATCTCTCCTCCACAGCGATGACCGGCTGTTATTTCGAGCCCTGAGTTTGTATATTCTACATATTTAGTGCTTGAAATAAGAATAAAAAATCGCAATGGAGGAGTGATTTACAAGCATATGCACAAATATCGCTCCTCCACAATGACCATTTGTTTATTATTTCGAGCATTGAAATCAAATAGTTTTTCACTTCTTCCAATCATAGAAGTAAACAAAATCTATTGTTTTAAAGAAAAACATAATAATCACTTTGGAGTACAGTAAATGGCCGTTATAACACCCTGAGGGTTAAATAAAAAAATAAAATTTTAACCTGGGCATTTAGACGGGAGGGCAATTACTTTTTTTAACAGGATTAATTTTCTTGAAACAAATTGCACGGAAATTTATCCCCATAATGTAATCGGCAAAATATTTTATTATCTTAATCATCTTTGTACTGTATTTATTATTTGACTGAAAAGCCCTGTTTTTTCGTGGAAAATACCTTCTAACGAACAAAACTCGGGAGAATACAAAGAAAACTCTGGAAAATACGAACATTTCTGCTTATTAGTTCGAGAGTGGGAATTAAAATGGTCATTTACGGAAACAGCTTTTGAGCATAACTCCGAGCTACAATATAACATTCCTCCACAGCAATTATTTATTTTCCGTACTACAAATGAAACTACAATCAGCAATCTCGTTCCCAGGGCTTCTTTTTTCTTGACGACGTCAATAGAAAAGAAGCCCTGGGAAGGAAGTTGTACTATCAGTGCTTAAAATAAGATTAAAAAATCACTTTTCACAATGTTTGGGCATTGCTTCAGGCTTTTCTTCACAGTGATTATTTATGCTTATTTCGACCACTGACATAACATTTACTACATGTTAAAACATAATAAAAAGTAATCCTGCATGCAAAATAAATACTTATTGAAAAACATGCACATAAAAAAAAATTAAACGCAGACAATCTTCATAAACAACAAAATAGGTTTAGGAATCTGTCAGCATTTCTATATATGATATATTGTCCAGTACGTAAAACGTAGAGAAGGGTACGCAGTGGGCACACAACATTCAGAAAACGTCAAAGCGATATGTGATAAGGAATTAGGGTTGTTTCTACACAGTTCCAGTATCCTGTGACTGCTTGATAACGAATACTATAGTACAGATATTAATTCTTTCAGTTTAGAAATAATACTTCTGAAATTCAATATTAAATAACTTGATATAATACCATAGAATAATTGTGATCACTTGAAATATTTCATTACCTAATTTCCTATCATAATTTATCTAACTTAGGCATAATAGCTAGGTGAAATTAATAAATCAGTTAATACAGATAGTTGATCATCGGTGAACTTTTGCCGGTGCATGTGCCAATTATCATGATGTGTACGCCGGAAATCAAGTAAGGTCTTTTTTGCTGTTGTCTAAAAAATAAAATGGTTACATTTAATAAAGTTTTATATAAGGAATAAGTCTATCTTCATCTCTCACACACACACAAACACATAATGAGGAGTTGAAAAAATAGACCAATGGTTAAACTAAAAGTAAATAAACACTGTGGAGATAGGATTATTAATAATAGCTTTGTAGAATGAAGCTATGCTAAAAAAAAACTCTTCCACGGTGGTTATCAAATGTTATCAAACTTACTATTGACCGGCTTACAAAAGAATTGCAAGATGGCTGAATTGACTGTGCTAGCGGTCTATTTAGTGGTTTCTTCGTACTGAAGAACACCAATCACATACCACAAGTTGATTGATATAAATCCAAGCCTCAATATAACGGTCAGACATCATCTGTGAATCAGTTTTCAGCTTTGCAGCTGAAATCCCAAATCTCAAACCTAAGCACGTGAATATGATTTTCATGCACATGTTTGAAATAATGTATTTATCAAGGTAAAATAATGTCAAGTCACTGTGGAGAAGAGTAGCAAAATTTCATATCAAGGATAAACACCCAATATTTTACATAGCATTAGGATTTTATGTCCATATTAAATTGATTTGATAAAGTTTTAGTTCAAATAAATAATTGGAACACCATTATCTTGATAATATTATATCACTATGGAGGAGAATAGTGAAATTCTTGAAATGTTAAAAATTATTTTTTATATTTTTTATCATCTCAAAAAATTGAGGAGAGAGCTTCCCAAAAATACAACAAAATGGCTGCCAAAAAAAGATTCATGTTCAAAGTCTCATCGAAAAGTTAATTTTCAAAAAAATTTCCAAGTCCAAATGTAATTCTGGTCAAATCCTTATAAACAGAATTCAGAAACTTTTTAAGTAAAAAAAAAATCATAAATTGAACATTTTGGTGAATGTAAATCAAAACTTCTGAAAAAGTCCTTTTTTCACCGATACTCGGTCCCAAGTTAACGAATTTGAAAAAAAAATTGCCAGCGGTCTCATAATGTTGCCTAGAATGCCATAATCAAATTTCAGGACGCTACCACGCCTTTTTGGTCCATTGGCCCGAAAATGCAATTTTTTTGCTCAAAACTTGTAACCGAGTGGACGGAATCAAAAGATTTTTGGCAAGCCCCTCTAGAATATCACCACAAAAGCTGGTACCAAATTCCAAAACGCTACTACTTCGGTAACATGGTCTATTAAGAAAAATGGGATGTCGAAGCTGCAAAGTGATAGTAATAACCAATCCAAACTTTGTTTGGTGGGCTAAAACCACTCATGTACGTGTCCGACCATTATATTGAGTCTTGTAAATCACTCTCTCATAGACTATCGATACTACTGATTTACAAGCCTGAAGGTAACTATTAGACAACACCTGTGGAGGAGAGTTTCAGATTTATTAAACCAGAAAACTACACACAAAAACACTCCTCTGCAGGTGATGTCTGGTAGTTAAACTCAGATTAGAACTTATTTTGGTCACTGAGCTTAGTTAAAACCATCATCTGTAGTTGAAGAGCAAATAATCCATGTGGAGGAGTGCTTTTGAAAAAGTTTCGGGCTTTGTAGAGTTGTTCCGTTTGTTACCTGAATTTGCGGGGAATCATGTACGTAGTTTCCTATATCAAGCAACACTTCTGGCATCCATATTGGTACATCATATGGAAAGGCTAGAACACATGCAGATAAAGCTAACACACCACCATGTTTAATCCTTGTGTTAATTGTATCTAAACAACAAAAGGTAAATTTGATGGTAGAGGCAAATCAAGAAGCAACTGTTGGACATCATCTGCAGAGGAGTGATTTGAGCATAATACCAGGGACATATCCAGGTCAATTTTGATACCGGTGTACAGGTGTGAAGCCCAAACTATTGAGCAAAATTTGTTTTTCATTCTCCTTTTTATGATACTAAATTACATCATTTCTCAATTTTGAAAAAGGCTAGTCTTACCTGCACCATTCGAATAAACCATGAAATAGGGGTAAAGGGATATTTTAATATTTTAATGCACCTAAATAAAGGCTTATGTGCAAAACAGGTATGCCCAAAATTGCCCTGGATATGACACAAAATACTCCTCCACAGGTGATGTCTGACAGTTATTTCAGAGACTCGAAATTATACTATCACTGTTCGAAATAAGAACAGATAATCATTGTGGAGGAGGGATTTTTTAATATTGCTCAAAGATCATTCATCCACAGTGATAATTTGCTTTTATTTAAAACACTGACTATAATCCTCAACAAAAAACAGAAAATAAATAAAATGGCTTTCCATTATTTCAGGTTCATAAAACATTAACTGAAAAGTACTTTTCTTTTTTATTTTTATGATCATTAAGTAAAGCACAAAATTCTTGAAATTCACCAAATCTGCATGATAAATTTTTATTCCTGATAAAACAATAAAGTTATATAAAATACTTTTAGATTGATCTTCTATCGTAAACTCTACACCATATCTCATCTTTTTCACTTTTTTCTTCGCCATCCTTGAAAATATGGTCTACAAATAACAAGTAGTATAATATCAAATAATATTATATCTATTACCATGTAAGCAAGCAAGTTAAACGAAAACAGTCGGAGGCGGCTCAAAGGCTCCTCTTTCTCCTCAATTTAGTGGCTAAACCATCACCTAACCGGGAACTGAACTTGAGATGCTCTGGTGATGTTGGAATGTGTTCACCATTATACTATAGAGCATTTAAAATTACAAAGGGTGATTGTGTTAAACAAAATTGCAACTGATTGGTAAAGAAATCAATCAAATGCAAGATGTTCTTGCTTGAGTTGTTCTTGTAAATGTTCTGTAAAAATATTTTTTTCCCTGCTCCCTCAGTTTTGGCTAATCCCCTCTAAAAATGAAAAATTACATAACCCTGAAATCCACGACATTTTAATAAATTAAAAATAGAAGTTTTTTAAAGAAATTGTTTTTGTTTTGTCTAATACAAATTATTACTATTTTACTAAAGGTTTTATAGCTGTTCTAACAATTTAAATTGTGGTCAATAGGCAACAGGAAATTTAAACAAAAGAAAACAAGTGTCACAACTTGTTATTTATACACTATAAAATATTAATTCAAAATATAAGCATAGCTACATTAAATCATAACAATGTATTTAAGGAATCATTTAGAAAAATGTGCTAAGAGGAACTAAGCACAGACAAAAGATCAAAAGTCTAAGGAGCCGTCTCCAAAATTCGTTACGAAAACCAGATATGAGCCTGCAATTGGTCGGTTTCTTCGGGACGAAGAAACCAATCAATTGCAAGATCATTGATTCAGTACTCTTCCCCTGGTAACGAATTTTGGAGATGGTCCCTAAAATCCTTACCACTAACTCTTGATTAACTATAATGTAACCAAAGTGAATAAGTCCACTTAATAATGTTGATGCAACTTCTCTGACCTAAAAAAGAGACAACAGTTATATAATTCCTTCTTTGATTAGACAAAGAGAAAAAGAATGAAAGAAAGAAAGAGAAGAACGTAAGAGGATATTGTGTATGAATTAAAGAAGCTGACATTAGATGAATACGGCTAAAATAAATACGACTAAAATATGTCTGGAGAAACCAATCCAATTTCTTTGAAAATAATAGTTTAGAGAAAGTCTCTCTAAGACAGCTTTCTTCAATTGATTGGTTTCTTCTTACAAATAAACAAATCAATTGCAAGAGCATTAATGTAACACCCTTCTCCGTATTAGTCTTACCTCCAGTTGTTCATCATTTAATCTTTCAATAGTAACATTCAAAACATCTTGCTTTATATCTTCACGGTCCAGTGTGAAGAAATTGTGAAAAATCATTACCTAAATTACAAATTATTTATAATGGTGTAAATTGCGTCTTCGAAGAAAAGTACAGTTCAATAATGGTGGAAATGAGTTAATGTTGTGCTTGGGACAGACACTACTTATGTACGATGGTGTAAATAGTGAGTACAAGGAAGAGTACTGTTCAACAATGGTGGAAATGAATGAACTCCTTGCTTGTGAAAGACACTACAAATACTGTCTGCAAGAAGAGTACTGTTCAACAATTGTGGAAATGAATGAACTTCTCGCTTGTGAAAGACACTACAAATACTGTCTGCAAGAAGAGTACTGTTCAACAATTGAGGAAATGAATGAACTTCTTGCTTGTAAAAGACACTACAAATACTGTCTGCAAGAAGAGTACTGTTTAACAATTGTGGAAATGAATCAATGTCTAACTTGGAACGGATACTACTTGCGCATGATGGTTTAAACAGTATCTTCAAGGAAGAATTTATTACAGTTCAGGTCATAACATTGTAAACATTATTTAGGCTGCAGAAATATTTTGGCGTTGATTTAGTCGTAATAAAGGTCTTTAAGGAGGCATTTACTGGAACCTAATAGGTTTATAAAAACGTCTTAAAAAAACATGCGTACATGCATGGGAGTTGTTCAGGAAATAACAGTAGAAACATTTAAATATACCTTGAGGTAATTAAGTCCAGTTTTCCGTGAATTCCATGACTTGTAGCTACATACCTATATGGTGAAATAACAAAGTTCTAGAAAACTAAAAAATATATCAAAATCTACTTTAACCCTATAAAGGCTGATCCTTTTGGTACCCCCTATAAAGGGTGGGGGATATAACTCCTATAAAGGGTGGTAACTCCTATAAAGGGCTTTTGGTACCCCCTATAAAGAGTGGTGATATAACTCCTAGCAAATATTCTCTTGCACAAGTAGTTTCCATTTCAACCAAATTTTTAATATTAATGACGTGATTTTTCTGCTGGCAAAATATTCGCAAATCTTGGTACCTTCATTCACTGAGCCATACCTTTTGATTGGAAAGATTTATAATTCTGTTTACAGATTCTGAGAACAATCAAATTTTCTTTCATAATGGTGCCAAAATAATTTTACGAAAATGACATCATCAGCCTGTATGGAACGCCAAACTTAGCAAAACTTATTTCGAAGTTATGACACCATTATAAGGTTATCATCAAATTATTTATCTCAGCAGAATTCTTTCATGATAATAAACAACTGGTGAAAGTTTCATTTGACATATCATTATCCAATCAAGAGTTATGTCATAATCATTTCATTCACCACAAAAACAAACTTTTTTATTAGTGGGTTTTGGATATTGTGGTACCTTGAAAAGGAACGATGCTACGGTCATGACCTTTTAGCGACTAGGAGGTAATATAAATTGTAAATATACATAGGCTAGTAGCTATGTGTGTCTAATAGAAAGATAATATCGTTTCTGAGTTGCTATAGTATGATTACAACATAATTGATTAGTGGTTCAAATAAAAACAAAACAATTACATGGAAGAGTGATTTTTGACCATAGCTTCAGGCTACAAAGAAGTTATACTCAAAAAACACTCCTCCACAGTGATTATTAATCTTATATTGAACACTATTATTACTCAATGACCGAAATAAGAATTTTTAAGCATTGTTTCCTTCCGTCATTTTCCTCCACAGTTATTATTCGTTCTAAGTTTGATCACTGAAACTCGCAATCTAAAACATCAACTTAGAGTTCATACCTCTACAAGAGACGATACAGCAGTTTTGATTATATTTTCTGGTAACTGTTTTGAAGCAAGCAATGGAAATACCTGAAAAAAGAAATGCATATTAATCACTATAACTAAGTGGGCAAAACCGTTCAAAGTCAGCAAAATAACGTTAGAACAAATTTGAACAGGTTTTTGCCGACTGGGAAGTTATGTCACATTAGGAAGAAATGCATCCAATAATGTCCTCAAGGCCATTTTGCACTTCAGAAAATTTTCGCTCGAACGGAAACAACACAGAAAATGTGCACGGGAAGAAAGAGATTATTATAGACATTCTATTGGTTGAAATTGACATCCCACATCCATTCTTTAGAAAATTTTATGAAGTGGAAAACGGCGTTGTAAGAAAAAATATATTTCTGTCAGATAAACGTTTTAAAACATTGTCAGAACATGTCAGAAATGCTGTATCAGAAAGCATCAGAAAAATGTCAAACAAAACTTGGAAATGTAAGAACATGTGGATTATATGTAAATATATCTGAACGTGTGTTCTAATAGCATAATAATTAATGCACTTTATAGATAGGATCTTTCTTTATAGAAACTCTATTGAAAGTAACACTGATTTAATATTCAGATAACTAAGTATCATAAATGAAAAATTAAGCACCACGTCCAAATAAGCACTGCACTGCGCTTTTGTGAAATATTTAAATTTAGCACCATTCCAAATCAGCATTTTAATATTGTGCTGTTTATTTAGGTAAGTTATTTTAAAAATGACACTTATTAGAAAAACATTACGAGAACTTATAATAATATAATATACCCTTAACTAATGTTTACCTATTATGAAAATAAATGTTGAAAGGTTTTTTAAATGCGTTATAAGCAATATGCTAAATTCAAGTTATGTTACCAAGTCAAATTCAAACTGCTATCCATGTTGTTTTTTCCAAATTTAAAATAAACGCCACTGTCAAATAAATTCTAAATTCTAATCACCAAGAAATGGTATCCAATTCTTTTTTAGTAGGAATAAAGGGTGCATTTGATTCGGCATTCCAAGTCAACTAATCAAACTGATCACTCCGTTATGCGAAACAAACAACTTTTTGGAGTGATCGGTGGGGTTGTCTTTATTATTCCAGACGAATATGAATAAACGAGGTAAGCCAGCGTGTTTTGACGTGACAACGACATTAAAAATGGCAGCTTAAAAGATAATTATTGTCTTATCAATGTCTCTTCCTCTCGCTAGAAGACTTGTTCTAAGCCTACTATATCTTCAGTATCTTGCTCTCTTGGTTGTAATATAACGTAAAAATTATTTTTTTCTAATCAATATTCAATTTGTTAATGTGTTACACCGCGTTTACGTCACTTTGAACTTGCTTTGTTTACTTTCGTTTTCATTATTTGGTTACCCTCAGTTACCAATGCGACAGGCGTTAATTATTCAAAATGGTAACTTAAAAAATTAATTTATTCGTTTATTTTATTTCTTGCCTCGATTATTTTTCCTTGCTGGTAGAATGTTCTACTTTTGGTATTTGGGTTAATAAAGAAACTCGGATTGATCAGTGGGAAAAAAATGAATCAAACAAGCGGATCGCTCCGATCCCACTAAACAGACCAGGTCACGAGTTTGATCAGTGTGATTAGTGGGTCCACTAAAGTGCGAATCAAATGCACCCAAAATGACAGGTAAAATATCACAAAAACTTACTCTTTTACACTGACTAACAATCTCAGGATCATCTTCTCGCGCTTCAAGTGGGATCACCTACAATATAACAAGAAAATTACAGTAACTGAAGAGTAAATTATCACTATGTAGGAGTGATTTTTGAGCATAGCTACAAGCTACAAAACCTGAACCTATGCTTAAATATCCCTCTTCCGTAGTGAGTATTTACTTTTATTTCCATTACTGTATAAACATTTCAAAACTACTGCAAGTTCAGTGGTCAATATAAGAGTAAATAATCACTGTGGAGGAGGGATATTTAAAAAATAGCTTCAGGCATTGCAGCCTGACCACTGAAATTCATAGTACTTACAATTGGGATAAGTTTATAGATATCTTCACTAACTGGTTGCATGGAATATGCGTTATTCAATAAAAATGATAATACTAAAAGAAAAAATCATTATAAGTAATGAACTTTGTTCACCTCAAAATAGCATCTGACGAGAACAGTGTTATGTGAAAGAACTTGCAACTGGTTGGAAGAAAGTGGTCACTTACATGATTATTGACTTAGTACTCTACATATATTCGGTAAGAAAAAAATCAAAAAAAGAAAAATCAGTCAATAACCCTCAAAAATATAGAACTACCAGCATTTTTCATGATTACAGAGAAATGAGAAATTACATTCCATGATCACAGAGAAATGAGAAATTACATTCCATGAAAAATGATGGTAGTTCTATATTTTTAAGGGTTATTGACTGATTTTTCTTTTTTTGTAATTTTAAATATAGTTAGTGAAAGATTTTATTTGTTTCGCTAGTAGCAATTTCAGTTGACTGCCAAAAACATCCCAGTAGGCAAAAACTTGTTCAAAGTCCGCAGTAAAGACGCCAAAATAGCATCTTTGACATGTTCTAGCGTCTTCACTGCTGACTTTTGCATTATTATAGATATTCCACTTTTTTTGGAATAATTGCTGCACATCACTAGAGGAGGAGTGTTTTTTTAGTATAATTGACAGCTGGACAGTTAAAAACTATACTTTAAACCGCTCCTCCACAAGAAATAAAGGACCAAGGCTCACTGTAATAGCAAAGCCTCACAACTGTTGGACTTCACTCCTCCACAATAGAAAAAAGTCTGACATATATTTTGAGATTTGAGAGCAAATAATAATTTAGGAGTTTTATATATAGCAGCTACGATACGCTATTTGCTCTAATATTAAATAAAACGTTGAATCTTGAATTTAAAACATTGAGAAATGCATGGTACAAACTTTCAAATAACACTAAGCAATATAAATGGACTAGAATTCTGATTTACAAAGAATCAATCAAATTCAGTTAACACTTCCTCAGTGTTCTATTGCAAAAGTTTAGTTACAAGAAAATCTGTTCAGCATTATTTATGCAAAGGAAATGATTTGCCAGTAGCATTCGGAATAAGCAAATAATCACTGTGATGGAGTCCATAACTTCAAACTAAAAAGTCTGCAGCTATATTTAAACCGCACTTCTCCACAGTGACTATCTGCTTTTATTTCAAGCACTCTACCAGTTTTTGCAACACGGTCTCTTCTTTTGACATCATCATCCTCATCATCATCCTCATCACTATCATGGACATTTACAGGTATCATTTCAATGTCAGACTTCCCTTCTATTGTCATATTGTTAACTTCCATTTGTACAATGCTAACACCATCTACAGACATTTTTTCATTCTGCTTTCCTGGTGTGTCACTTGATTCCAGTATATCATTACTCAATATCGTGAGATCATTCAACACATGATCAATAAATGATTTGATGTGTGGTGAACATGTTTCAGTATAGCAGCCATACTTGACGTCACACATGAAGATATAAGATAATACACTAAAAATATAATTAAAAAAAAAATCAAAATTATTTCACAGGTTACAGCAGTCGGTGATGGGGTTTAAAATAATTGTTTCAGCAAGCAAAAAAGTGCACCGAATCGACGTTGTAATATAACAATTTCTTGCGTATTTAAAACATCAGCGCCACAAAAAATATTTTGCTCAAGGATCATGTGACTATTCACAGGGATATGGGTGAAATAATTGCATTTTGCCCAAATGAGAACAAAATAATCACCGTGGAGGAGTACGTTTTGAGCCTAGCTTCAATCCACAAGTCAGAACATATCAAAAAGCTCCTCCCCCATAGTCATTATTTGCTCTTATTTTGGACACTGTGTTCTTCTCCACAAGAATAAAATCCAACCTTCCAATCCTATCTCTAACATCTTTGTAAGGGTGCGCAAAATGTGGTTTCAAATAATCAAAGAGATCGTGATAAATATGCGAAATTCTCCACTCTTGTTGTGCAATTGTATTTTGCAGTAACATTAACCGACTAGTATCACCTAATGATCCTCCAATACCACTAATTGGGTTCTCCATTAATGTACTGAATAATTGATGAAAACGATTTGGATCTCGACTTTCCTGGAATAAATAAATTTGAATTTAACACAGCAGACTTCTTTTAACAATTGAATGTGCTGGTCAAGGCTGTAATGCACACTAGTATGGTTCCATTAACAGGGTCGTTACACTTTTTTAGAATGAAAAATGACTCTCCATTGTGGAGAATATTGGACATTTATTGAGAAAAGTAAATAATAAATTTGATGGGATTTGATGACACTACATTATGTATTTATAATCAGACAAACATCGCGACTTCAGATAGTAGGAATACCAGGTATGCTTACAAGTTAAGTAAAAAAAATCTGACATGGGCAAGCCTGAAAATAACAGTCAGAAAATCGCCTGTGAAGGAGTATTTTTTAGTATATTTTTTCCCTTAAAGCTGAAAACGGTACTCAAAAATACTCTTCCACAGTTGATGTCCTGACCATTATTTTGAGGCTTGCATAGGTGTCTTTCAATTAAACATCAATATTTCTTTCAAATGCAAATAATCATTGTGGGGGATTTTTGGGCATAGCTTTTTCTCTCCTCCACAGTGATTATTTTCTCTTTATTTCGACCACTGTGAGGTCTAACTTACAGTAGCTGTGATGAATGAGATAGCCCAATCTCTCAAAACTTCCGGGATAACCTTCGTTGTAAAGGTATCTTTGATAAGTGGACATATAAAGCTCCATAAGTAAGAAACTTGTTCATAGTCCCAATTCTTTGAACCACGAATGATACCACTTACAATCTCGGTAGCACATCTTTGTTTACTCTCTACACTTTTGGATAGAAGTTCTTTTAATACCACTTCAAACTGTGGTAATAATAACGTTCCAAAATTACGAAAAAGTCCTTTATATAAAGAAAAATTAGAATTGCGAAAGTGGTCTTCGCCTTTCTTTACTTCTAAGGAAAAAAAATTTATAAACTTATCTAAAAATTCACTATTTGAAAATGAGTTATATATTGTCAACTCTGTTAAATTTAGTTCTTTGGTATCTCTTTGTTCAACATGTGGTACACAAGACCGTAGTTGTAAAGGCCATGAATGGAAACCCCAGTGTGTTTTGTCAACGTATGTAGTATTATCCATATCTTGCTGACTTGAAGGTTTTGCATTTTTCTTGTATTGTAACCAATCGTTATCAGGTCTATTATCACCGGGTGTTAACTTTAATAAACTATCTGATGTAGTAGTGATACCAAGTTTTAAATAATCAACATAGGACTTCTCTATTACAGGCTTTTGCTGATGTAGTATTGCAACTAATGCTTTCACAGCATGCTATAAAAAGTAAAAGAAATACATAAGAAAAACAGTAAAAAAATATAATATCATCCCTTAAGAAATGAAATTTTTTTTGCAAAGATGGTAAAAACTAAAACTTTGCAAATAAAATCCTGGACACTCCAGGACAATTTGTTAGTTTTTTTCCAGGACATTTCATAGGAAAATTCCAGAACATTCCAGAATATTCCAGAGACCTGAGTACATAAACACTACAAAACATAATTAGCATATTATGTCTAAATATATAATAGTGATGGCTTATTATAAAAATATTTCAAGACATTCCAGAACGTTTTCAGATTTTGCAATAAATTCTAGGCTATTCCAGGATACTTTCTAAATTCAAGAACATTCAAGGACAATAGCCACACCATGAGATAACATGTCCAATTAGCCTGAAACTGTGCTCAAAAAGCTTTGTAGCTGAAAACTGCACTCAACAAACACTCCTCTGTAGGTGATGTCTGACCGTTATCTTGAGGCATGTTATGAGGATAAAAATTATTATGAAAAAGGACCAAATTATTATTCGCATACAGTTTTTGGCAAATTTGTATGAACTAAAATCAGATGAATTTGCTAAAGACAGTTCAAGCCATAAAAACAACTGTTACACATCACCTGTAAAGGAGTTTTTTAGTAGTTTTCAGCAGCAAAGCTGACTCTTCCACAGGTGATGTCCGACAACTATTTCCAGACTTGTGTTAGTCTATAAGCTTGCAAATGATTTTTTTCTTCAACGAAGATTGTCGAATTCGTGATCTCCTCTCAATAGATCAATTTGGAGACGGTCCATAATGTCTAACAAAGAAATGTCAAAATCTACCTGTCTCATAACAAGGGAGTCATGAATCAATGTCCGTACAAAAAAATCAACAGCTTTGATAGGAATATCTACACCATCCGTCAATATTAATATCACTAGTTTCAAACATATTTCTGCACATCTCCAATGACTATGAATAAAAGAGGTGTATACAAATATAAGTTCATTTGTCCATTTATAAATAATCATTTAGTAAATAATCACTCCTTCATAGAGATTATTTGCTCTTATTTCGACCACTGGGAACTATAACGTAAAGCAGTACTCAAATAATCACTCTTAGGGGAAGAAGGATTGAGGCGATGGCCAAATAAAACCCTCCACAGTGATTATTTTAATTTATTCTTAATACTTACATTGATGTGTCTTCTAACATGGATACAAGATCTTCAACAAGAAGGACATACAGTCTAAACAACAAAATATTCGGTTATCAGATATCCCTGTGTATCATTTTGGTGCATACTTTGTTGAGATCGTAAGAGTTAATTTATACAAAATACAAATAATGATAAGAGCAAAAACCTTCGCATAAATTTTAATATATTCACTGTTTACTATTCTAGAACGGTTTTCAGCTTTGCTACTAAAAGACACCTTCCCACAGGTGATATAGGCAGAGGCTAATACAGAAAATGAATTTGGGTAGCTCTTTCCATCAAATACTTAATTTGGGCGCCCAAATTTAATACTAATCTGGGTAATGCCTTATCTAGGGCCATTTATCTTCTTCTAATGTTATTTTTACTATCTATTTTTACTATCTCCTATCAAATTGAGGTTTATTTTTTAAGTTTTTTCAAATTTTAATTTTTGCCCAGACATGCCAATAGCGATCAACGCCATCAAAAATAGGCTGTAATAGCCCCTGATAGGACAGTTATTTTGAGGTTTGACTATTAGACCATTTTTAAAAGTGTTTTACTATAATATCATCTAAATTACTTTGTTATTTTGTTATGTTTTCGCATGTAGAAATCCATAATTTTAGAGAAAGAAGTAATATACTGGTCACATCAAGCCTCGAGATAACGGTCGGATATCATTTGTGGAGGAGTTTTTGAATACAATTTTAAGCTTTGTAGCTGAAAACTGTATTCACAAAACACTCCATAACAGGGGATATCCAACTATTATCTTGAGGCATGTCACATAGATACATTCCTTTAGTGTTGTGCAGCACTCTGGGTGCATAGAGAGCAACTCCGCGTCACTCTGGGTGCATAGAGAGCAACTCCACGTCACTCTGGGTGCATAGAGAGCAACTCCACGTCACTCTGGGTGCATAGAGAGAAACTCCACGTCACTCTGGGTGCATAGAGAGTAACTCCAAGTAAAAGTTATGTCTAAACTAATATTTATAGCAAAGGGAGGAAATTATCACTGTGGAGGAGTGATTTTTGAGCAGTGCTTCAGGCTTTCTAGTCTGAAGCAATGCTCAAAAAGCACTCCTACATAGTGATTATTTCCTCTTATTTTGAGCTCTTATAAGTTGATTAAAATAAACAGATCAAATCGTAAGCTAACACCTTTATTCACCTTTTATTTTCCTTGTTAGCATTCAGCAAATTTGTTTCAGCTTTAGTAACCAATTCTTGTGAAGGCATTGGTGATATGCTATCATGAGGATCGGGCATTATAGATGATTTTGCAGTCGGTCGACTTGATTGTAATAACATTTCTGCTATTTGCAGACTCCTCTCATTTACCTTGTTAAAAGCAGATAGTTGTGTAATTGCATAATCAAAGGTATTAGGTATTAAAAGTAGCCCACTAAACCAAGTGAAAGTTAAACCCAAGCACATAAATATGATTTGCATACACCCATATTTGCCAGTGTTCGAAATAATGTATTTATTAAGATGGTAAAGTTTCATAAAATAAACAATTGCAACACGTTTTTTAAGGTAAAATTATGTCAGGTCACTGTGGAGGGGAGTTGTGAAACTTCATATCTAGGATAAACACCCAAATTTTACATGGCATTAGAACTTTATGTCCTTAATAAGTTGATAAAGTTTCAGGTCAAATAAACAATTGGAACACCTTTTCAAGGTAAAATTATGTCAACCTACTGTGGAGGAGAGTAATGAAAAATTTCATATCAAAGCCAAACACCCAAATTTCACATGGCATTAGGATTACATGCCTTTATTAAGTTTATAGAGTTTCAGGTCAACTAAACAATTGGAACACATTCATTAAGGTAAAAGTTTGTCAAGTCACTGCGGAGGAGAGTAGTGAAATTTCGTATCAAAACTCGGGACCGAGTGGACGAAATCAAAAAGATTTTGGTGAGTCCTTCTAGAATATCGGCACAAATGCTGGTATCAAATTTCAAGATGGTAGCACTTCGAGAGCATGTTGACAATAATGCTGAATACTTACTGCGTTTGTAAAAACCATTCTATAAACTCATGTTTCGGCAAAAAAAGAGTAGATCCATTAAGTAAATATTCAATATAAAAAATAATGTTACCTTTCTAGCCAGTCCCAAAGTATCAAATTTTAATTCAATTCGTGTTACAAGTCTGTTTATTAATGAAACTATAGATTTTTTTTCGGATTGATCAGCTCTAATAATAGCTGGCCATGTTTCTGTCATAGTTTCCCAATAATGTGTAATCAAATAAACAAGACGAGGATACATTAATACGTATAAAGTTCCCTTAAGTTTTTCATGTGATATTTCAGGGTTTGATTTTAGATTTTCCAATAGAGTTGGTAAGATTGATCTTGATGCATAGTCAAACATCTCCAGACAAGCAAATAAAATCTTTTGGGATTCAATTCGAACCTATGGTAAAACATGTTTAAAATAAAAGCAAACAATGCCTGTGGAGGAGGGAATTTTGAGCAGTGCAGAACAAAACATTGACGAAGTTAACAACAGCCAAGGTCAAAATAAGAGCATATAATAACTGTGGAGGAGTAATTTTGAGCATAGCTTTAGGTTACAAAGTTGAAGCTTTCCTTAAAAATACCTCATCCAGAGCAATTGTACCAACTAATATTTTTTGGACACAAACACTCTCCCCCTTTCAGTTACACAAAACAGAAGAACTTGATGAACCACTTCAGTGATCAATAGAATAGCAAATAATTGCTCTGGAGGAAGGATGTTAAAGCATAGTTGCAAGCTTTCTAGAAATCACTCCTTCTATTGTTTGTGCCACTCACATTTTTGTGCCTCTAATTTTCGTGCACATGACTCTTGCACCCCTTTTTCACCCTTTTGCTCTTGTTATGCTGCCTTTCGTGCACGAAAATAAGCCTTTTTGTGCCAGAACTACTAACTTGTATCCACTATTACTCAGTATTAAAGAAAAGAGGAAGAATTAAGCAAAACACCATTCCCTTGTAGCCAGCAATACAAGAAGTGATTTGTGAAAAACTTACTTCCGTGTATACACTAGTACTCATTACTAATAGATCATTGATAACCATCTGATCGGTGAGTGTGAATGTTGTTGAATGACGATCAAGAGCTCTCATATCATGTTGTAATTGAACTCTCTCGATAAGAACGGCTCGAACATGTTGTTTATTACCATGTAACTAAATAAAAATCTAATAGTTATTCATTCACCTACCTAGTGGGCAAAAACTTGTTTAAAGTCCGCAGTAAAGACACTAGAACAATGTTTTTGACGTTGTTCTAGCGTCCTTATTGCTGACATTGAACAAGTTTTTGCCCACTGGGTAATTAGCTCTTTTGGGACAGTACTAAATCAAAAACCCATAACCCAGATTAAGGTGTGTTTATTATAGAAAGAGAGCAGAATAAATCCAGGATAGGAAGGGGTGTCAGAGGTATTCATAGGAAGTTGGAGCTAAACAAACTGTTTTAGAATGGATCATCAAGTAAATATTACAAATATACCTCGTGTATGACTAATAAATTAAGACAAATTTCTATTTTATACCTATCCTTTCTATTTTATACCTATCACGGTGAATGAATTAGTCATCAATTAGCCAAGACCTCAATTTTTTTATATATATTCATGTTTATGAATTAGTTGGACAATTTGAGACAAGAGTTTAAATAGAAATAAATTTACTCTATCAGCCAGTGCTTTTTTAACAGTGGAAGCACTTTTCCATCGAAGGTTAAATTCGTTCCAGTTGACACCATGATGTAGTAATACGTAATCATAAATCTTTGAAATAATACGAAATGCTTTAGCATCATCTTCATTACTCTTTAGCATATGCTCTATAAGAAAATAAGTCACTATTCTAGTACTCAACATTAGAGTCGTCAATGGAGCGAACCAGGTTCGATTTCTGGCAAGGTACCATGGTTGACAGCCTTCCATTAATGTGTGTTCAGTTCCATACCTTAGTGGTAGAAGCTAACGAAAGAGGATCCTTCAGGTGGCCTCCAACTGCAGTTGACCATCTTATTTACTTATTCACATGTAAGTGCAGAGGAAAAATATAGAGAGAAAAAGCTCAGCTAACAGCTGCACTTATGGTTTATTTGTTAAGACCTTTGAAAAAATGAAATGTTTTTTAAATAAAAAATTTATGGAAAATTTACCCTACTGTATGCATATACACATCATACAATTACATAAAAATGTATATTTAGTTCATTTCTTTATTAGAACTATAGCGTTACTCTTAAATAACATTCACTAGTTTAAAAAACCGTTTACATACGAAAAACATTAACTTTAACTTTTATATTTAGGTGATATAATTCTACTCTCATCGGTTAAAGGAGCTGCTTAAAGTTGTGTTAATCCTGTTTCTCAAACTACTCTTCTACCTTTCCCTACCAATTTTTCAATGAAGTAATCTGGTTATATAGGCTATAACCATAACCATATTTATGTGATCAACAGCTCGCCTTTTTTCGATTTAATTGGGGACGCAAAATCTATTAATTATTCATGTTCAAGATAATATTGAGAAATCGTTTATATTTATTTGAGATATTTTTACCATTATCCTTTCTTTTGAAATACCACAAAAATGAAATAAATTTTACGGTCTTTACACCAGTACTATCCTTGGTGCAGTTAATATATTTTCAGCGTTAGGTGTTAGTAAATTTGGCTAAAAAAGGTGATAAGAGAATACAAGAAGCGAACAATGCATTTTGCGGTGGAAAAAATTGAGTTGCCTGGGAATTAGAAAACAAAAAGGGTTTACAGACAAAGGAGGTTTAAGTTTTCTTTGATACGCACAGGGTTTACAGACAAAGGAGGTTTAAGTTTTCTTTGATACGCACATAGTTGTTTTTATACTCTGTACATCTGTTACTTAAAGGTTATGATGCAATATATAATTAGCACTTTTTGTGTTCCATCACATTCAAGCAAGCTACCGTAAGATAGAACAAGTGTTACTATTCCCATGCAATATGACTCACTATGCTCAATAAACATCGCCTGGGCACTTTAAAAATTAAAATAGAAACTTTTCTGATTTAAAAAACTCAGACACAAATCAAAATAGACAGATAGGCAGGAGATGGAATGGAATAATTCCTTGCGTCACCAGAGCGGAAATTAAACAAATGACCACTGTGGAGTTTTTGAGCAAAGCTTAAGGCTAGCTAGCCCGAATCAATGCTCAAAAATCACTCCTTCACAGTGTATTTCAAACACTGTACTGAGCCAACAATATTACAATTAATTGATTTCTAATAAAGAGCATACAGTCTTACAGTGTTCGAAGAGTAAATAATCACTGTGTAGGAGGGATTTTTTAGCATGGCTTCAGGCTTTGTAACCTTCTTCCACAGTGATTATTCCCTCTTATTTAGACCATTAGTCATCTACTAACCAAATAATGCATGTATAGCAAGAGCTATCTGTTTTCTTGTTACACAACATTCAAATGTTTCGAGAGCTCCTATCTTCGTTAAATTATAAGAACGTTCTCTGGTAACCATACTTGGCGGTGTAAGATCTTCAACCTTCTTATCCTTCCATACAGGAAGAGCATTTCCACATCCAAATATTATAACAGCAGTTATTTGAAGTCTTTGATGAAGTTCGTCACTAAGAGCAGAAAAAAATAGAGTTCGAAATAAGAAAAAATATTCAAAATAAGAAATGGTCAAAATAAGAAATTTTGAGTCTAGCTTCAGGCTTTGTATTCTGATGCTATGCTCAAAAATCACTACTCTGCAGTCACTTTGTTTGGGCTTATTTTAAACACTGATTATGCAGTGAAAAATCCTAGAAACATACCTCTATCGTTTCAAACAGATATTTTTAACCTATGAACATGAGCTTGGGTCTACAATCTTGGAAATCAAATTGGAGACAATTTACAAATTTTGACAAATAATACATGCCACAAGTAAAAAAAAAAATGCGAAAAATGGCCACAGGAAGTCCCTAGAGATTTATCATGAATTTTAGACTCTTTCCCCAAGTTAAAATTTCAACTTTTTGCAAAAATTTCACTTTGTCTACAGTATTTTTGTCCAGGATTGTAGCAACCTAGATTGCAGCAACCAAAAAAAAATAGTGCTCTTCTCTTACAGAAAGAGAAAAGAGCATTAAGTCCACATTATTGCATTGGATTGGCTTCTTCCTATCAAAGATAGGTCCAGCAAGCCTCAATATAACGGTCGGACATCACCTGTGGAGGGGTGTCCACAGATGATGTCCGACTGCTATATTGAGTCTTGTCCAGTGCTCGAAATAAGAGGAAATAAACACTGTAGACAAAGGATTTTTTAGCATTGCTTCAGTCGAGAAAGTCTGAAGCAAAATTGCTCAAAAATCCTTCCTTCACAGAGTGACTACTTTCTCTTATTTCACACACTGTGGTCTTGCACACTCCATTTCACTTTTCAGTCAAACTTAATTTCTACCACCAAAATATAATTTTTTAGTAATACTTTGAAAGCGTCCCAATAGCGTCCCTATTGTAAATTGAATATAGTAAGAATATGCATACCGTGTAACTGATGCACCACTAATGTAATTTGAAAACACTTCTAATTCTGGAAATAAGTATTCTTTAACTAGTTCATTTACTAAATCGAGTTCCTGTGAGCTTGGCATATGATATTTAGCATTCAGGTTATCTAGATCTCCAGGTTTACCCCAATCACGTATATAAAAGTGCTCAGTAGGTGGTAAATCAAAGCCGATATCAACATTGTACCACTCCAACGAATAAACTTCAGTACAAGATGATAGGATTGCTTTTAATAGCTAAGGAGGAATACAATGGGCAAAAACTTAGTGTCTTTACTGCAAACAAAGTTTTTGCCTATAGAATACAAATGTAAATAATTACCAGACGTCACCTATGGGGTAGTGTTTTTTGAATTTAATTTCAGCTTCAAAACTGAAACAGCTAAAAATATATACTCAGGGTTCGAATTATCGTAAAGAATTCACTTCGCAATAATTTTGGTGATTTGCTAAGTTTAGTATCTCCGTGAGGTGCCCCCATGGTGGGCACCGAAGGGGAAAAATTTGAACTGGGGGCCTTTAGATCGCCGGAAAATGCCTTTCCAGTCGGTTAGAAAACACAACTAACGCAAGAATTCCTCGCTTTTTATTGCATGATGTCCTGTATTTTTCTTTTTTTGGTCTTCGTTGCTCACAAATGCATCATTTTGATTTACGAAGATTTATCTCCAAAACACGTGAACGACAGCATCCATTTTGTTTTAACAATTGTTTTGTTTTTTAGAAAATCGAAACTGCGCATG
>JAULBZ010001725.1:0-20977 GCA_032360805.1 Neoturris breviconis | reverse complement strand
GGAAGACGTGATTACTACTCGTTTAAAAAACAATGATTTTAAAAAAAGCCATCCTGGGATCTACAACGCTTTATTTGAAAATAGTGGTGGAATTAACATTCGAGAGATGGATTTACGTTTAGCAATAAACGTATTTCTGATTTTAAATCCGCGTAGTACCCTAGTCGACCCAATGAAGGATATGAGAAAGTGGCTTAATGATCATGCTCATTCTAATACTGCAAGTACTTCACTAGTTGAAGTTCAAAGAAGATTCATCAGTCTAAATGAATGTCTTCTAAAACTTGGCGCAAAGAAAGAAGAAGTTGATAAGTGCAAAATAGAATCACGTAAATCAATTACGAGTCAGTATAAAACTGAAAGCGAAAAATTGAAAAAAAATCTGGAAAGTTGTAAGTAGATAAATATTATATTTTGTAAGGATATAATACCATTGGCAATAGATTTTTTGTAGCTAACATTTTAGCCCGTTAAAAATTATTTGTAATCTGATGGTGTTAGTAATAGCTCTTTGGATTGCCCTTTATTCAGAATTTTATCACATATATCATCCTTTATACCAAATTATACAATTATTTTTCATTTGTTTGATAATTTTACCCCCGAGTATATGAAAAATAAGTAAAGAATGACTGTCAACATATTTCAAATATGGGTGATCGCCAGGTAGGAGTTATCCTTACGAATGGCTTGTCATCTACTAATGCAGTTGTTTGGCATTATGTATGACTGCATGGCAGAACATCATTACATCTTAGTTAGGTTCGAACTCACGTCGCATTCCGGTCCTGCTGGTTGCAGAGCCGGCGGCAGAACAGGCTACTTTGTTGTAAAGGAAATAATACATGTTATCAATCAATATTTATTGTCTTAGTAAGAAGAGAAGACCAATCGGAAAGGCTTGAACTGGTTACATCATTCATCGAGGGGAGACAGTGTGCAGTTAAATCGGATCTTTTAGACTTTGGTATTAGTGAAAGTGAAATTGATCTCTGTATAAAAACAGTATTAATCAAAAGGATTCAGTATAACGAAAAGGTCAACGAACTGATGGAGGAAGTGAGGAATTTAAAAAGTAAGTGAACTAACGTACGTGTTCATTCTGTATGTACAGCAAAGTCTTCATAAGACACACATCTTATAAAGTAGACCCATCTTCCCTCTTTATGACTGACAGCTTTTTTAGGCCCATTTTGTCCCTATTTCTATAATTACATCATTCTCATTTCTCAAAACTTTCTATAAAGACAAAATTTCTCTGAAGGCTGTCTTCCATTTGGAGTTTTTTTGCTGCTGTAGTAGAAAGATCCGCGTGGAAATTCTCTGCTCTCCAAAAAAATGATTTTCTATTTAATTAAAGAGACTAGAGCGTAACTGGAAAAATGGTTTGTGTATAATAAACTTTTGCTTTTTCGACGGGAACAGAAACAACATTTGTCAGACCTATTTTTGTGTCAAACATTTTCAGGAATAACTCTAAGATAAAGAGTTTATTTCAAGTAATTAACAATATAACAATTATTAATGGGAAAATTTCACAACAAAATAAAATGTAAAAAACGAAAATGTATATAGCAAATATTACTCACAACAAGGAAGTAAACTTGAAGTGATTATTCACAAAATGGAGAGTTCTGATTGGTTGAAATTATGAGAGTACGCGAGATCTGCTGAAAAAGTTAAACATTGTTTAAATTTTTTTTGTTGTCGAGCAGCAGACAGTTTTACCGCTGGAGTGTCGATTTATTTCGAGCGCATGCTCGAAAAATATTCCGCGCGGAATATTCGGCCCGAGCAGTAAAAACCTTCGAATGGAAAACGGACTTAACCCTATCTGTAATACACAAATTATAAAAGTTTCAGCTTGATTACATCAGCAGATGAAATAATATGGTCAAAAGCTGAGACCACCTGTTTCTACTGTGAGAAATCCCATAAAAATCAACCATTCATTATTTTGCAATACCTTGTGTTTGAATAACACTTAAAACATGAAACTTTATTAAGTTACAATAAATCTTGAAAGAAAGACTTCTGAAAGTTTTGGTCACATGACTGACCCGATTTCCCCGATTTTCCCGAAAATTTGGAAATCGGATTTTTTTGGAATTTTAGACGATGATTTTGGTATTTGGCAATGCTTTTGTTAAAACCCCGAGAGCAACATAATGGCTATCAAAAACCGTAATCAGAATGGAAAAATATTATCCAAGACTCTTTTAATCGTAATTCTAGCATAATACACATTTTAAGCAAAAAAGTCCTGACGTCATCAAATAATATTTTTTAAAAAATTTTTCTTTTTTCTTTTTTTTTTTTGTTTATTTTATACACTACCAGCCTGCCAACTTTCATCGTTATATTACCTGTCGTTCAAAAGTTATAGAGAGGGGAAGGGGGTGGCAGAATCTGCCCCCCTCCTCCATCCCCCGGAATAACTTTGGCCAAAAAGCCCAGTTGAATTAGGGTTAAGACGAACACTTTTTGCATCAATATTGTCACATTTATGGAGAATCGACTGTAACTTGTTTCTGGTACCAGTGTATAAAGTTTTCTGCTAGGAAAATTATTGCACTGAGCAGAAGTTTTATCCTATTTTGTTTCATAACGTTTGAAGGAAAGGGTTATATGACTAGAAGTTTTGAAACTTTTCATACAATTTATGTAGGGTCATTTTAATGTTAAAGATCCCCTAAAAAGCCTAGTGTTAACCTTATTTCATCTGGGGTCTTTTGGGTAGCATATTTCATCTGGGGGAAGGGCGGGGGAAATGCCCAACCGCCTTAACTTCTAAACTACTTTGAATTTCTTAATGAAAATTGGTACAGATAATGTTCTCATCAACCCTAAACTTATTTTAAAAATGTCAAAAATTTGCTAGTCAATAGGCTATTGTCTTTCTATTATCTTCAAAATAATAGAATTCTTTGAAAACAATAGAAAATTGTATTTTTACATGTTTAATGTGTTATTTCGCCTAAATCTAGCGGAAATGATGATAAATGAATAAAGAAATTAATATTAACAAGATATTGATTGTAAAAATATGCTAGTTCGCACATTTTTTGTCATTTTAACGCACCAGAAAAGTAGTTATCAATAAAAAACCGCAGAATAGGGCATTTTCCCCGCCCCCTCCTTCTCCCCACAGATGAAATAGGGTTAAGAGGGTTAGATACATTATTATTTTGGTCTACAACCCAGCCGGCAAAAATACGTCTAAAAGACGTATAAAAGATCTTTTTAAATATTGCAAGTTTGAGTAAGGTGTCTAAAAGACGTATTAAAGACGTCTGTTGTAGCTATCTTAAACAAAACCTCTTTTAGACGTCTTTAAGACGTCTAAAAAATGCCTCGTCTTCCTTAGACGTAAATTAGACGTCTAAAGGACGTCGTGTGCCGGCTGGGAAGGCATTACAACGGCTTTTTATTGTGTAATTGTAGAAAAACCATTCGTACTTAGCAAATATAACAATATAATTAATTGTTCTAACTAAATTTTTCGCCTTCGATGTCAGATACACACATTCCGCATGAAATGATGACTTTTGCAAATTTGTATTACAATTTCAGATTTAATAAAACCTGGTGAATATTGTAACCAATTTGCAAGTAAAACAAAGCAGTAATTCGAAAGTTAGTGGAGACCACTCATACATTGTGGATATTTGATATAGTAACCCATCAAATAACGCATATTTTTTATTATAGTATCTCTTCACCTCACTCGAGATGAAATGGAGAAAGCATTACCACCTGAAGGATCAAAGTATTACGACACTCTAAAATCGTTTATTGAAGATTACTTGAAACCGTCTAAAAACCAGAAATACAAATTTCAAGAACGTAACTCCGTTGTTTGTTTCTGTGAACACGAAGATTTTCGTATTTATTCAAGTGAAGATGACACAACTGATATATACATTGGCTTTCAAAAAGGACTTGGTTGGGTTGCAGTGAAGCATTGTACACACAGAGGTCGTAAAAAATCTTTAGAACAGATGAAGAAGCTCTCTTGGCCTTACATTCATCAAAACGTTTTGTTTTTTACTCATTATTATGTGGAAGAAAAGATGTGCTACATTATTACTGAATTATGCAGCGAGACATTAACTGAATGGCTAAAAGGAAGCAACACAACAACAGAGCAAAGAATTATTTATGCACTCGAATTTTTGCGAGGTTTAGAGTGTTTGCACCGAGCTAGCATTATTCATCGCGACCTAAAACCTAGTAACCTGTTAATCAGCTTATCTGGTTTGATTAAAGTTGCAGATTTCGGCATTGCTCGTGAAAATAATGCAGAGTCAACACGGGTTGCATATTCCATTGAATATCTTGCACCTGAATTAATTGGAAAAAGGAAAGCAAAACCATTACAATGCCATGACATCTTTTCAGCGCTCGTATTAATATTTGTCATAATTATTGGAAAGCATCCATTCCTTAATGAAGGAGAGGGTGATACAATTGATGATGACGAATATAAAAGAAGATGTAATGCAGTAGAATTCCGTTGCGAAATTGAAAATGAAAAATGGCTACACTTTTTTAAAGAAACATTTACACAGTTGGGAAACAAGAAGATAACCGAGGTATCCCAAATAATAGAGCTTATTCGTGCACCTATTTCCGATCAAGACCTGATCATACCAAACTTTGTACAGTCGTCTTTTGGATCTCGACATGCTATTTTGCTTTCGTTTAGCACGGAATCACATAGCAAAGAGATAGCTGATAATATTAGTAAATTACTAGGAGATAACAATGCAAATCATGACGAAATTGAAAAGATTAATGAGAAAAGAAACGCTTTAAAGTGTCATGAACTGGTGTCATCTAAAGCTGATGCTGGTGTACTCAAAAAATCGCTGAAGTCATGCAAGTTTAATGATAAAATGAATGAAATTATAGTCGATGATGATATATCATTTGATGATTTGTCGAAAATATTTGATAATGTTGTGGAAAAACAAAAGAACGAGTTTTACAGCAAATTTCAATGCTCATATGTATGGCTCCATATCTCAGCACACGGATATTACGACCAAAAGGTGGATGATACCTTTCTAAGATTTAGAGATTGGACAGCAATTTCAGTGAAAGAAATAATCAATCTACTCTACAGAAAAATTGAAATCAAATCCAATTTGAAACTAATATTTACCGTTAATGCTTGCAGGCAACCATTCAAAAGTGATCGAAGCTTTACCGTTCCTCTTCCAGATGCAGAGTTCGTTGTATTCTACAGTTGTCAGAAAAATTCCGGAAGCCTTGATACTGGCAGTAATAATAAACAAGTGAAAGGAGAGCATGCCTCACCAACACCGTTTTGCGAGATTCTATCCGAGAATATTACACTTGGCATGCACTTGAACGATGCCTTAGATAGAACAAAGGAGTCTGTTATGGAAATATCTGAGCATCCAGAAAAACAAGGATTTGTTGACTTTTCTTTTTAACTATATGGTATATTGGTGTGAATGGCTACCAAAATCCTTCATGATTACTGAGACCACCCAGCAGGGAACAACTTGTTCAAAGTCAGCAGTAACGACGTAAGGACTTTACTAGATGGATAATGGTGGTTGCGATGTATGCGACTATAATAACACATATTTGTTATTGACAACATTTTTATATTTTTAGTGCACGTTTATTTTCCGTGTTTCCTTTTCAGCGATACACGTGCAGCTATCTTAAAATAATTTCCATATAAAAGATCTATAGCACTATTTACACAGAAAGTATTGATTCGACAAATTTAGCAATCGAATAAATCTTAAATTTGTAAACTATCCTTTGATCACAGTTCTTAAAGGTCGTATCTAAACGAGATGAAAAATATATTGCTTTTTCGTCGCGTACAGGCAGGAATATATCACAGCGTAAAATACTATAGAATATACACCCTGGTAGGCAAAAACTTGTTTAACCCTATTCCTACTGGGAGGGGGGAGAGGGGCTGTTTCAACCCCCTCCTATACTTTTTCACATAACTTTTGAATGAATGGCTCATACGACTAGAAATTTTAGCACTTTTCATATAATTTATCTAGGATCATTTTGAAAAAAAATGTTTTTGGTAACTAGGGATAATTTTCCTCAAGTAACCAAATTTCTGACATGTGGTAAAAAATAAATTTCCATTTTTTCTCTTATTTTTGCTTGAAAAACGTACTGACCAATTATGGGGACCAAAATCTTTTTCACCTAAAAATATTTTTTTTCAGCACCTGTCGTGACTTAATGACGTAACCCTAATTAATGACCACATCAAAAATTTGATTGTACCAAAATGAATGTTAATAATGTGATGAATTAAAATTCTGGAGAGTTTCAACACTACAGCATAATCTTATCAAAAGTTATGGAGGAGTTATTGAGGAGCTCCCAAAAGGCCCAATATCATTAGGGTTAAAGTCCGTAGTAAAGACTCTAGAATAGCGTTTTTCTAGCGTTTTTACTTCGGACATTAAACAGGTTTTTGTCCACCGGGACACTCTATATACGACAATATAAGAATATAATCGGCAGGCTTGCATGCTGTGATTCTGTCAATAATTTAGAGACTACATGGTGAACACCCAGCTAAACTCATAGATAATTAGAGAACGCAAGCAATCCAATCTTCCTGGTAGAACACAACACTAATAAATTAATGCCAGAAACACCGTTATTGTGCATTTCCACTTGACGAAACAAATTGTACGAAAGCCATTTCGTTGGTAGAAATTGACATCACACGGCGTATGATATTACTTACTTCTATTTGAATGTCTTACTTTCGCTTCTTACAAACTTTTTCGTCGTTTGGAAATCTACCTCTGAAAGTGTTTTGCAATCTTATTAATCCTATTTCTGCTGGGCTTTTTAGATCTCTTAGATTCTAGTGGGGACATTGTGTCAGCCCTCCATAACTTTTTTAGTAACGATTCTTTCCAAAACGTTAGTCCAGAATCTAATAAACATTTTGGAAACTTTTTTTGTGATTAAGTCATTACTTCTGATGACGTTCTCGCTACAAAACAGCTGGTGCAAAAAAAGATAAGAGATGTATACATCTTTTTAACATCTGTCAAAGATGGGGTCGCTAAGGGCAAATTATCCTTAGTACTCCATAATTTCTTTTTCCAAAATGATCCAAGATAAATTGTAAAATTCCTAAAATTCTTATCTATATATGCTATTCTTTCAGAAGTTATAAAAGAAAATATGACATTCCCTCAATAGAAATAGAGTTAAGGTCGGAACCAACTATTGCAATATGTTATGTATAACATATAGCATACTACATAACATGTTATAACAATTTGGCCATATCTTAGCCTGATATGCTAGATGAGTCGTCAAATTTTATTGAACACATTTAATGTCAGACTTTTAAACATGTCAGAGATCAATGTTATGATTAAGGGGAACGTTATAACAATGCCTTTTTGATATGTCACCTAACATTTTGCATAATATGTTGTAACGAATTGCTTCGGCCATTAGACGTTGTGAGCGTAAAGGAAAAAGGATAACAAACAGGAAATTAAACAAGTTGTAAATAGTTTGAAATAACTACAAAGTAAGCAAATTTCGTTACTAAAGACCAGCATAACGAATCCAACATTTCATACAACATATTTGGCGAGTTGGAAGAATCTTGTGTTAATGAAAGGGATATTTATTGGCAATGTGGCTACAAACCTTTTTTTTTAGATATTCCTAAATTTTTAAGTTAATACTGACATTAGATTAGCAAGCGCGTTTGGATTACGTCTTGGCTAAGAATATTTTTGAGAGCTTGAATCTAATGCGCAAATGTGTCATAAATCCGTGAAATTGAAAATTGTCTATGGAAAGGAAATGTTATGTACCATCTTAACAGTTTGTTTTCAAAAGCTATTTTGTTAATAGATTTACCCCCATTTTTATCTGCGATGTGGCAAAATTACCATGCGTTATTTTAATAATAACTGTTTTATTATGGCCCCTTAATTTGATCAGCTGCAATATGTATCACAAATGTTTTTGTAGATAACACTTTGGGTAGTCGTTACAGATGCCCTGTGCCACGTTCTTGTGCTATACAGTTAAAAAAAAATGTTTTGTGTTTCGTGTGTCGGAATAGGTAGCTACTATTACTATATATGAAGTGATTGATATATTTTTAGATCAATATCTCGATATTATTGTTATTATTGTTTTCACTCTTTTATAATTTGCATTATTATTAATATTGCTTTCAAGAAAATCTATTGTTCTCAAACAATAAAAAGACAATGACCTATTACATAATAGTTTTTTATGCGTTTTTTAATTTAATTTTTTTGCAATTTTTGATTGGATTTTTAGAGAACATTGCTGTTTTTATTCTTATTAAGAAATGCAAAGTTATAGGGTATTGCATTGTTGCCACACCAAATAAAATATAGAACTTAAAGGGCTACAGATAACATAGGGTTAAAGTAACTATAAATTCAACAAAATTTGTCAAAATCGAAACTGTACAGAGGATGTTGTCAATAAGCTTGTATTGTTGCATTTTTTGAAATATTTCCTTTAGGGATTCCCTTACCGAAAACCTGAAAGAGAATTTTACGAACTAAATACAGTTATTTATTAGTAAATATACCATATTGCGTTGTTCATCTTGTGGCTACAAATATAATTTCAGATATTCCTAAGTTTTGCAGTAAACCTGTTCATGATAGAGTAGCTTGGTTATCATATTCAAGCTGGGGGGGAAGCCCCCTATATATGAATAGCACCAAAATTCGAATTTATTCCACAAGCCTGGGTACTAGGCCGCTGTAAACAACTGAATTCGTCAAGATTGGGATATATTCTAAGATCCTAAGTTCCTAAGTTAAGTGTACTTCTAGTTTTTCACATTTTTGTTTTACTTGTACGTGTAATGTTCGTCGAAATCTGTGAAATGTCCGAATGATATCTCAATGTCTTCGTATTTTCCAAATCGGTATTTACCGATTACAAGAAAAATTGTTACTAATGTAGTATTGAGATCCGTAATATCAAACTCCAGATCTTTTAAGAGTTGTGTTGTGGTTGCTTCTAAGCAAATCATTGCAATTTTATTAAGCCCATATTGTATATCGAGATCGCACTAGAAGAAAACAGTTGCATCTAATTTTTACGATGCAGATAATATTCTTGAAATTCCGGCTTTCAAATATAAAATTGATTTTTTACATTTACGTTATGACAAATTCTCCTATGTATACTCCCATGTATATGCTAACTCCGTTAATATGGGAATAAATCTTTTTTAATCCAAGCGTTGGAGCAGATGTGTCCGTTGCAACCTCTTAGAAACATATGCACTGAGGTTAAAATTTGCAACTTTTCTTAAATGTTATCGGGTAATAAATTGACAGGGGCCATTGTACTTTTAGAAGGTAGTCCAGAAAGTTAAGTAATTGTTTTTCTTTCACTACACCATTATTTGACGAGAAATAAACGTATACATTACAGGTAGCAACTTAAGCATTTTAAAGACCAATTTTTGGATCGAAAATAGCACTTTACAGACGGCGTTAAGTAAATCCACTGTCAACCGCCCCACCATCCACCGTCCACAGTACCATCGTCCGTGACGCGCCTGAAGTAATATTTTACAGACCAGATTTTTCAGATTATTTTTAAAAAATTAAAATTAATATTTTTCAGATTTTACTTAAAAAATTATAATTGATATTTTGAAGATTAAAAAAAAAAAATGTTCCTGGTTATGACTTAAGATGGTTATAGTTGTGGTTATGCGGTCATATTGCTATGTTATATGAGTTAAAGGTTTTTGGTATGATTTAGATTTTAAAGGTTTATAGCTTGGTTTTAGCATAGATCTATCAAGGTTTTAGTTATAGTTTAGGTTTATGATTTGGATATGATTTATAGGTCTATAGATTAATGACATATTCATGGTTTGGTATTGGTAATGCCTTTTGGTTTATATGTTTATGGAATAAGTAATGAACGGCTATGGTTTAGTATGCCTATGGATATATTAAAAGGCATAATGTCAACCATATGATGACGTCATAGTGACGTTAGATCGATTGTCCGAAAATCTTACTTCCCGTGATTGAGTTATCTTCATACTTGGTCACCTGACAGCTTGTGACTCTCTGATAAATATGAAGGCATAATGGTAGTCAGACCGTCAGACCAAATTTCCCGTTTTGTACTTTGAGTAAATTTAAGCAAACAATCAGCGGTAAAGACGCTAGAACAACGTCAACCGTCAATCTTTACTGTGTATACTGAACAAGTTTTTGCCCAGTCGGTACGACTTTATTGTGAATGAACATGCATGTTTGCGCCCGATTAACTTCGCGGGCAAAAAAATACCCTTTAATTTTTGCAAACTTCAAAATATCTTGAAAGTGCGCAAATAATAATAGGATAGTTAGATACAGCATGTTTCAGAATTGATGTTGTGCAGCTCACGCAAGGATTTGATGTTAGTTGTTGTCTTGAAAAACTTTTACATTTTATATTTGTCACTAAAACAATAAAGACATAAAACCAATTTGCCTTATTTATTTACTGTTTATCATCGTGCTTTCTCCAGTCAAGTCATGGTCTTTTTACGTTTTTAGTTTTTCAATAATTCTCTAAAAAAAAAACGGTATGTTACTGTGTACAGAAGCAAATTGCATCATGCACGTGCCTAGACACATCATGGGGCTCACAGTTTTTAAAAAACTGCTGGCCGTCAGCAGCTACTTTGAAATGTTTTTAAGTTCTTAGCCTAACTCACTAAAATATATAACTCATATATACATCTGTTGCAATCTATTAAATCTGTTATTATTGTCCGTTTTGGTCTCTGTACTTTAATAATATTTGAAAAATTTAAGGAACTCTTTAAGAAACGTTTAGAACTAAAAACCTTCAATTTTGACGTCATACTTAAGAAACTTTTGCTACTAGGTTCTTCGCTAGGTTTCTTATAAAATAAAATACGTGTATTTCAACGAAATATTTTTTAATTTTAAAAAGTATTACAGATCTGTGATAAAGGCAACGATTACAAACAACACAAATATTAAATGGACCTTCTTTGATCGTCTCTGTAAATTTTGAGACACTTTCTTTGACATATTGCGTGATTGCTTGTATTTATCTCGACTTTTTTTTTATTTCTTCGTGCGCAGTAGTTTCAAATAATGATTTACATGCATCACGTTTTTCTTTTTAATGTTAGCATGTTCGGGAGTTCCAATTAAATTTGTCTATTATTTGCATTTTTGCTTTCTTATTTCAGCATGTTTTGGGGACCCAATTGACATTTTTTGCTTGTTTATTTCCTTCTGCTGAATAGAACCTGAAATGTTATCACAATAAGCCTTATTTTTTTTTATCTGTTTTCGACATTTTCTAACCGAATCAGCAATGTCAGATGTGCTAGCATTTGTTGTGACCTTCACATACTGTAACTCGTATTGTGTTTTTTTAAAATTGACAAACTGTTTCTAATTTTCTGTTTTAATGTAATTTTGCACATCAACCAAGTACTTAAAACCCAGAAGAATTGAAGTGCCTGAGTTTACGAAGGCACCATCCTTGTCTCGACTATGCGAGTCAAACAAGAAAAAATTACTTTTTGATCAGATAAGTGAAAAACTGTATCCACCAGTCGTAAAAATAAGTCCATTACCTATATCAGTTGTGCTGTGACACTCCAACAGGTCAATCTGTCTCAAGAGGCCAAAATATTCATTTAATATTTCTGTTTCGATGGTGTTATCTTGGATAGCTATATTATTGGGCAATTCATTTATAGACAATGCACGTGGAATTCCTATCATTTTGAACACAGCATCGCCCTTTTCTAATATATAATCCATGTCAAAGGTTTTCCAAATGGGTATTTTCTTAACCAAAGAAAAGCATATGGCATAGCGAGCATTACAAGAACATTGAATACCTGATGACTCGCCAAATGTTGCAAGGCCTTGATGAAACGTGCCTGTCACAACTTTTCTAATTTTGTAAGTGAAAGGTCCCGGATTTCTACATCCCCACATTGTAATAACACGGCCATTTTTATTAAAGCCATATTAATATTCGACTTTAATGTCATAACAAAAATTAAGAATATTACTGATTGAATAAATTCCTGAAAAAATTACATCCGGCCTCCCATATTATCCGAAAAATAAATTCTTTGAGATTTAAAACCTGTTTTACTTGAAGGATTAAAGCAGCCAATTCTGGCTCAATATGCCTCTATTTCTATCATACTGTATAGCTACCTTGCAAGCCAAACTCTTTACTTTATAAGCTTTTACCCTATTAATGACTGTTGCCATGACACTCTATCAGTGGCAGTAAAGTGTATGATAGCTAGGTTCAAAATGTTTGTTCCAAATGGTATGAAATATAGTTCATAAACTGGATAAATATGTCCAATCAAGTTCTAAGCAAAAAAGTGGTCAATACCAAATAATAAGCAAAAAGTTCTGAAAACCTAAAAACCTGAAAATAGTTTCTGGTGCCGTGTCTTCTCTCTTGTTGCAATAAAGCTACAAGAGAATGTTAACACAACACAAACTAAATACAGAAAAAAAAAATATTTTAAATCTTTACAATCTTTACAATCTTTAAATCTTTAAATGTTTACTCTTCAGGGAAAACCAAATGGCAAAGATGCCGTTTCGCAAAACGTACTGACAATTACCGGGGGAGGGGGGGGGGGGGGCTCGCAACATAAAAATAAATACAAAGTCAACTTAACCATTTAGCTTTTAACGAAATAACAACATACCTCAGTAGAAATTTATCTAAAAAGGGTATCTGCGCTACTTTACAATAGTGTAGAATAAAAAACGTGAACACACTCGCTAGAATTAATACCTGAATTAAATCTATTAATTTTGTGTATGCGTTCGCGCACACGCAATAATGTCTGTGAGTGTTTACACAAAGTTTAAGTATTGTAATAAATTAACTAAAACTTACTGGCTCTTAGACCAAAGGTGACCTGATCATGTATTTTTTCGTAGAAGCGTTAAAATGAGAAAAAGTGACTTGCGACAAGTTGAGTTCCAATAACTCACACTACTCCGTATGTGTGATTTAACAATAATAGATTGTTTACTTGTTAATAGTTTACTGCTGTGAAAGATGATCCACTAGGTTGCGACCATGTACCTACAAACTTGGACAAAAATACTGTAGAGAAAGTGAAATTTTGCAAACAAAGTCAACATTTCAACTTAGAGAAAAAGTCTATATAATTTTGATTAGAAAGACGAATGGCACAAACATTCGAATTTGTTCCAAAAGCTAGGGTACTAGGCTGCTGAGAACAACAGAATTCATCGAGTTTCCAAAAAGTCTTAAGTCTCCTTGTGTCATGTATTGTTCGTTGGAATTTGTAAAATGTATCTTAGGGAGCCTAAATGAACTCAAACCGATTTGAGTCGAAAATATTTCAATACGGTGCTGGTTACTTCTTATGTCTTGTTTACATGATAAGGGCTAAATAAATCTCATACCGTTACGAATTTCATTTAGCTAGATCTACAAGACCTAAATAAAATCACGTAGCGGTACGAGATATTCATGTAAACAGAAATGCCGGTATGAGATTAGCTAAATATTCATATAATTGCACCACGTCGTAACTTAATTATCAACAAATCGTTAAAATTATTTACATATGGGAATACGATAACTATTAGGGGCTAAATATATCATAATTTTTATTACATCATAATAACAAAAGATATTTTTTTTAATTTCGATTTTAAAGTTGTGTTGTTTACATATAATTGGTAACTTTAAACTCGGAATTAAAAAAAGTATTTTTTTTTTACGAAGGATATCCTGGCTTAAATCGTTGTGGATGTAATTAGTAAGACTATTTTACTTTTAAAGCGGAATTATTGTTTTAAAAATATTATGACGATACCATATAAATACCTCGTCCCTAGGGCTTCTTTCCGCTTTACTATTATATTTTGATTTCTATGTGCGATGTCATTTTCTACCAATGGAATGTTTTCCTTTGGTTATCGCCAGAATAATTTCCCCTAGTAGGGGGAAGTGGGTTTAAATTATTAACTAATAGATTAGTTCTATACTTCATTGTTTAACTGTTTTGCACAAAATAATTGAGTTACATAACATCTAATTCCTAATTCCTAATTCCTAAATAGCGCTTTCATAAGTCGTGACATAACCATTGTTTGGTTATTATTGGCTCTTTATAGTGGATTTTCTATAAAAGCTGACAACTGTTACTCAAACAGCAGTTAACAAGAACTTACTATAAAAGTATCTGGTAGCCTATTGACTGACTGACACAAGATAAAACGTTTGTGAAGATGATCTTGGTAGTAATATTTGCTGCTGCTTGTATTGTGGAGATATCAGGTTGGATTTTTAATGATTTTTATTTTTTCTAAGCGAGTAGTATTTGTACAAAATGCTGATATCCGCGAAAGTCAAAAGAAGATTGATAGAAATCAAAGTCACACCACATTAAAATTTTTCCTTTTTGCTTTCGTAGCGAATAGTTTGCGTAGTATGGTGTGGACCCCAAAATTTTTAAATTTTGCTGTGAAAGTAACGTAACAAAAATTATTATTCAGGAGGTTATTTTCTTAAATATTTTAAAAATCAGCATCATACTTTTGTGACTTTTTCCCCCTTGAAGCTTCTAATACCTACATATGAATTAACAAATTTCCGGGGGTACCCCACCATACTAACGAAAGGTTAAATAAAATAAAGACAAAATTTGTAATAATTTATTTGTACGAAGCTTTTCGGAAAAATACCATTTTATGAAAGTTATACTCTTTAAGGGACCGTCTTTCTAGGAAATTATATTCTTTAAGGGATCATCTTTCTGGGAAATTATATTCTTTAAGGGACCATCTTTTTGACCAGTTGACCAAATTTTCCTCCAAAATTGGCTGTTTTGTTTATGGTTAATTCAACAAAAATTAATCTGTGCAGAAGTGTATTAGGTCAATGAGCTTGCAATGGATTGGTTTCTTCGGTACGAAGAAACCAATCTATTGCAAGATCATTGACTCGGTACTCTCCTCAGTAGGTTTCAGGAAATGTTACTAACAAGATAAACTTTCAAATGGGATTTGTAGGCAAAATTCTAAAAAAAGGTGACTTTTTACCATTAATATTGGTTAGTTATTTTACAGAAACCGATGGGGGTTCTACAATCATATGAATAAATAGAAACTATAATGGAAAATGTGAAATTCATGCAAAAATTTGAAAGTTCAACATAAACAAAAAAGCAAGACAAATGGCCTAGTTCCAAGAGCCTGGATACTAGGCTGCTCGGCACAATAGGTTTTGTGGAGTGTGCAAAAAGGTGTAGGTTTTCCATTTCTTTGAATTGTAACAGATGTTGATGGATTAACAATACTTTACAATAAAAATCAACCTTGTTCCCAGAACTTTTTCGAAAAGGCTAGAAGCCCTGGAAATGAGGTTGAATATAGATATGTTTATTTATAAGAGAGTGCTTTGTTGGGTTGCTAATCGAAACTATTTATTTTTATAGGATTTGGATCCACGCATGTGCCTGATGTTACCTTTCCAACTCGTCTTCCCATTAGTTGTATGTATCCTATAATTTATCTTTAAATGTTGATTACCATCGGGCGCAAAATACAAAAGAAGACATTTCATTGGTATAAATTGACACTACACATAGTGTGATGTCATTTCTAACAATGACATGTCTTCTTTTGGCGGATGAAGATTGACGTTAATCCTTCAGGTTGCGGGGAGAGGGTTGTGAGGGGGGAGTGGGGTGGCTAATCTTTTTTTTATTGAATGCACGCCTGTGAATATGCTGAAACAATCATTGCAGATAAACGCACGAGAAAAAGTCTATAATTTTGATTAGCAAGACGAATGGCGCAAAAATCTGAATTTGTTCCAAAAACCTGGGTATAAGTCCACTGTCTACTTCTCGTGGTCGTTTTCCATATTTTTGTTGTGACGTGTATTGTTGATCGAAATTTGTAAAATGTCTGTTACTGAATGTCCAAGATTATGCATGTTATATATGAATCAAGCTGTTTATTTAGTTGACTGTATATGTTTTATTAACGTTTTTAATCCCGTTATTGCAGGTGCTGGACCCAGTGGTGCAGCAAATATAAAAGCTGTATGCAAACGTTTGGTTGGAAAATTCGCAGTAACTACAAATAATATACATGATGGTTGGTATGTTGATTGTGATAGTCCTGATCCATTATGTCAAAGTTGCCCATATTATTTGAATTTCAAATTACAGTTCAGTCGGCGATGTCAGCACTGTGTTTATTCTGGACAAGAATATGATACTAGTAAGAATTTTGTTGCTTTTCTCTTTGTTACGATACACGTTTTTTTTTTTGTTATAAGAACAACGTTTATAAGAATCTTAGGTTGGAATATGGGCAAAAGTTAACAACTTGCTAAGAACATTTCAGGCTGAGGTTCTTAAATGTTTAAGAACATAAAGAAGTAGAAAATGGAAATTTAAACTATTTATAATAAAATTATTTCTATACATCATCAAACTCGTCGCAGCCAATGAAATCATCCAGTATAATCCGAGAATACTCGAGATTTAAAATTACTTAAGCGTTCTAGCAATATATAACTTCTGGTTAGGAAAATCATTAAGAACATATATGTCGGGCTTTTAGGGGCTCCTCGAAGCTGGGTGGAATACGCCCCCCATAACTTTTGAACAGCTAATAGGATTGGGATGAAAATTTGTATAGAGTTATATGCTATCCCAAAAGGAAAAAAATGGCACAAAATATTTTTGCTGAAGTCAGCGTTTTTCTGATGACGTCATCACAATTAATTTTAAATGGCTCAATTTCCCTAAAAACTCTACTTTCTTAGAATTTTGATTAAAAGAGTTCTGCAAAAGCTTTTCCTATTCTATTTGCAGTGTTGGGTAGATATCTAAATGTTCTTTCACAGAGTTTCTGCGTTTTTAGTGAAAATGTTGGAAAATACCAAAATTTCTATCCAAAAATCCGTAACATGACTAAACTTATCATAATTATTTAGGATGCGATTTTAAGTAACCAAGTTTCGTAACAATAGCATTACTTTAACACAAGTTATGGTAAAATAATGACATCGATTATGTACATCAGATTTCTGTATGACTTTTTAAACATCAAAATGTCCATGTTTCTGTTTTTATCAAATATTAACATTATATATCAATGGAAAGCTAAAGGAACAAACTTTATAAATGTGTAATTTTCTGCTTGGAATTTTTTGCAGAAAAACGAAACATAATTGTAACACACATGTTTACAAGTGAGTAATCAAAGATGTTTATTAGCATGTTAATGAGCAAAATAAATGTTTTTTGTAAATTTCTCCCGTTTAATTTGGAATATAAAAAAACTAAAATATATATCGGATATGTTTTTTAAAGAACTTTTAAAAAATATAAAAAAAACGTTTTTTTGAAATTACTTTATCATTTTTCCATAATTATAGACTCAGACAATTAGTTCAATCTTATGATGCATTCTAATAAAGAGACTAATAATTATAGACCACATAATTTCAACCAATCTTTGAACATCTGGTATTTACTTTATCCCTGTATCAACTAACTACGTGTTTATATTTTCTTTCTAGCTGGACAGTATTGTAATGATGGTGGTGTTCTTCCAACTGCTCCAAATTTCTGTAAGTTGTTAATGGTAGAAATGAACGTAATTTTTAAACTATCTCTTCAATGTCTGAAAGTTTTCAGTCACTTTTGTCTCTACAGATGGGAAGTAACTTAGGACTATAATCATGGTCATAAATTATGGCACAATTTGTGAACTTTGACGAGTAATATACACCACAAGTAAAACAAAAAACACGGAAAACGACCACGGATTTTGCAAACTGGGACATCTTCTCTTGATTCTAGCAGCCTAGTACCCAGGCTCTCGGAACAAATTCGAAGTTACAAATTCGAAGTTCCGTTCATTTTGCTAATCAAAACTTAAGGCTTTTTGTAAAAGATGAAATTCCGATGTTTTGCACAAATTTCACATCGTACTAGACTAGAAAATAGTCAATCTAAAGTAGGCTAATCAAAGTAAATCGGAAGTTAAAACGGAAATCGGGCAAAACTTGAATTTACGGCACGGATTTCCAGTGTTTTATTATTTCAAAGGATACTCATGGACATGAACGTTAATCTACAGCGCTTTCAAGTATGCGTAGCCTGAAGCCAGAACTCCTCCTCAGTGGTTATTTGCACTTCAAGTTCTTAATCTACCCTCACAAAATAGACAGCAACAGCAGGACATGGAAGAAGTAGTCTGTAGTATATGCTGAAACTGTATTTGACAACATATCATAAAAACCCTCGACATAACGGTCGGATATTACTTGTGGAGGAGTGTTTTTGAGTACAGTTTTCAGCTTTAAAGTTGAAACCTGTACTAAAAACACACACACCTCCACAGATGATGTCCGACCGTTAGTTTGAAGCTTGCATAAAAGTGGCTTTAATACTAGTATCATGAAACTTTCATTTTTTAGGTACTGTTGGTAATTCATGTCCTCCCGGTGATTGTGGTGCTGTGAATGTTCTAACTGCAAACGCATATACTGATCGTGCTTATTGTCATTGTCTTTACGCTGATGCTTATTTAAATACAGCTTATCAATGTAGAAATTGTGCGTATCCTCTCAAATGGAATGAAGCAACTAACTGCTGTCAAAGATAACAGATTGTAAATGCTGAAATGAAAAGAAGTTTATAGAAAGCATTTTTGTACATTATCCTTGCATGATCAATAAATATTCCTCATTGTTAGTTCTTGTCATGTTTTGTTTTCCATGGTGTTAGTAAGATAATCATCCGGCACAAGTAGCGATTACAAGCCTACAACCGATCGCATAAATTATAAGATATTTTACGAATTTCGACAAGCAATACAAGCCACAAGTAAAACGTAAATACGGAAAATGACTATTTGATTTTTTGTGTCTTTCAGGTTTGCTACCGAAAATTTATGGCTTTTTATCTAATTGGAAATTCGGACATTTTCGGACACCTTGTCTCAAATATTTATGTGATTGCTTGTAGGCACATCATTGAGGACCCTTATCAAAAAAAACACGCTTAATGTCAACAGCTGTTTCGAAATGTTTCAAACATTTTTTCAAGCATTGCGGATTTTAAACAGGTTTTTGCCCACTGGGATGTGTAACGCGAACTAATGATTATCTCTCCAAACTAACTACGATATGTCTAATAAGCGTCTCTATTCAAATACGCGCTTTTCTATAGTAAGCGCCTCCTATTGACTTTACTTTTTAAAAAAGCGCCTGGCGCTTCCCTCCCCAAGCGCTTATTTGACTTACAATATCGCTCCAAAGAGGGCGCTAATCAGATTACTAAACAGAGTAGAAAACAGGGAGCTTTCTCTATTAAGCGCCCCTCTAAGAATCCCCAAAAATTTTTTATCCCATTCACAATTAATCCTTTGGAAGTTTAAAGGCTATACGAACTCCGTAAACCCATGGCGGTCATTCTGGAAAGGAAGCAAAGGAAATAAGCTTTTTCGGAGCCTGAAGCAGATGTTTACAACGGTACCGCTATCTGTCACCCAATTTTGTCGGTTTTTGGTGCTTTGTGCTGTCTGTAGCATCACTCTAATTATTTTTCACATGGTCGATGTTTGATTGACAGCGAGCTATATTCTCGTTCCCAATATCTAAAGATAGTTTTTTGCCTTACGGAGTGCAAATCAATGGTAACTAAGTTGTGTGACAGAGTGACTATCTGTCAATACAGTTATAAGTCGCATAGATTATCATTTGTAAAACTTGTGTGATAATTGATCCTGTTTTTTTCTGATTTGACCTTTCTTTTGTCGAAAGGTTTTTACGCTTTTTTGACCGAGTAAATCTGTCAGACTTCCATCTGACCATAAATGTGATTTAAACAGTCGGACCTTTTCCGTAGCTGTCTGATCTGGCGGTCAACAACAAGATCTGTCAAAAAACAGAACACATTCTGTCAGTCTTGTTCTGCAGATCTAACTAGTGAGGAACAAAGAAGCTCAATGTCTTTCCTGCTGTAAGTGTATTATTATTTGTCATATTTTTGCTGACCCTAAATGGGGACTGAAGATAGACTTTTATCCGCAACGACCACATTTCCAGATGACCAATTGACCAATTGACTTTTATGAATCCCAACCAAAGTTTTCCAGGAAGGGATCAGGGATTTCATAGCTTGCGTGAATAGAGCTCAATGTATCTCGGCCCATGCACAAACGTCACATTTTCAGTTAAAAAAACCCCAAGATTTTCAAAATTACATCGCATTTTTGATGTTCAAACCGAAAAAATCGACAAATCTTTGCTTATGTTTTTGCAGACCGAGAGAGAAGCGAGATTCGTAACACTTGTGCATGGACCGAGCTACACAAGCGAAGGTCTATCTTAGGTTAGGATGCGAGGGATTTTTCCATCAAGGTGACATAAGATTAGTTTGAGACAGCTGGAATTCAGTGTGCATGAAATGCTTTGTTTTCTTTAACTTGTTCAGTCCTTCATATATATAGTAAAAGTTATTGCGCTTGCTCCAACTCATCCAGAGACGAGATCGGGGAACACTGGACGCCGTTTCAAGCTAATTTGTCCTAATCAGCAGTGTATATCCACTCCCAATGCTAATGTCTGGACACTTCGCAAAGTGAGAAGATCTATCCGATCCCCGATGGAGGTGGCTAAATCGGGTCTCAATTCACTTGTGGTGAAGTTAAACAGATAAATCCGAGCAGCACGAGCAATGACAAAAAAGCAATCTCTAGATACTAACTTTTTTTTGCCATGTAATTTGACTTGAACAATGTCAGTGTCTTACCATGTTAGTGTCCTGATGTGTTATTTTACTAAAGCTTTTTTTCAAGTGTCCGGGCATGTTATCAGACTTATATATAATATG
>JAULBZ010001724.1:0-20977 GCA_032360805.1 Neoturris breviconis | reverse complement strand
TGCGGGTATTTTATTAACGCGAAATTTTCAAATTCGCGTTAATTTGATGCTTCGTTAATTTCCTAGAATAAGGTAACATTTTCTTGCATTTAGAAAAAACTAAAAATGTCGACTCAACCATCAGTAATCTTCTTGATGGTTCTGTAGAATACACTCCACTTAATGAGCAACAACAAAATAAAGAAAAAAGCACAGCAAAAGAAGTTCAAAATGTCGTCAAGGTATGTTAAGCCCATCTTTATAGGGTCTATGTGAGTGCCTTACTTTAATTGAAGAAACTTTTGAGCCTTTTCGCAAAAGTAAATTCCTCAATTTATTTTAAAACCGATCATTCGCGTTTGCATCTGTCTATTCGCGAAAGTTAATTCTGCCTTATTTTGGACCCAGTTATTGGACTAGCACGATAAACAAAATTGAAAAGAGAATAGATAATGTGCTAAAATAAAAACAAATCGCTTATGCGCCTTTAATAATATGCTCAAGAAATGCGGCTTATATTTTAGTCCATGACTCATTGGATAATAAGAATAAAGAAAACAATACAAAACAGAAGAAGTGAAGTAATAGGGATAAAAAAAAAGATTTTTGTGGGCAGGGGTGATTAAAGGGTCTCAACTGATAAATAGTAAACATTTCTTTACTTCAAAACAAACTAGAAAGAAAGGAAAATATTAAAAATTGCCGATATAGCACCTCTAATATTTGATCTGAAGATGTACCTTTAAAAATGTCCACATAGATAGTAGTAGATGTGCCTCGCCTTTGGCACGGAAATTGAATAAATAATAATTTCTGTCAATACAGTATGAAACGCTTTTAAAATTGTAAAACTTTATATTTTTTGTTTTAACAAAATTTATCAAGTTTTACATATGTATTTCGTATTTTGACGCTCTCGCGAAAATTTGTTCCAGCGATTTATACGACGTTACTCTAAAGTTAATTCTCGTGGAATACAATCATTTTTTCATTTATTTATTTTTGCTTTTTACTCGCGAAAGTTCTTCCAAAAGATTCTTCCGTTAAAGCCTGCAATGGAACTGTCAATATTAATTATATGGATTTCTAACTGTTTAGGCTTCACCTAGAGTGCCGACGAAAAATGTTACTTCAACATCGTATAAGGATCGACATTTATCATTTCAAGAAAGAAAAATAATTATGATTGAAGAAGCAAGGATGTAAGTAATATATTTGGAGCTTTGTCAACTCAAAACTGTAAAATAATAATAATAATAAAATAAAATAACGTTCAATGGGTACACGAGCCAAAATAAAAAAAGGTAGATGAATATATGAAAGAAGAAAACCAACAATCTCGTAATTGATACACCTATTCACAAATACATGAAAACGAGGCGTTAGCTGCTCGAAGTAAAACTTGATGCAATGCAATAACGTCTATTGGTTTACGTTATTTCAAAGGGAACGATCAATTACCCCTCCGAGCACACGACGTCGGAACAACCTCTTCCTGTCGTCGTTTTGACGTTGTTCCGATGTTGTATGGCTGCTGAGACACACTACAAATCATCCAACTGTTTACCTTTTTCTTGTTTAGTAAATATCTACAATTGCATCCAGAGTACAGTTGATAAAAAATGTGAATGTAGTTGGATGTCAAATAATAATTAACGAAAATGGAACAACAATGCACTGGTGTCGCCAAATCAAAAGTAGAAAGCATTCTCGAAATAACTGCAAATAATCACTTTGAGTGAGTGGTTTTTGAGCATGGCCAATGGTCGAAACAAGAGCAAATAATAGCTGTGGAGGAGGGTTTAAGCTAGACTGACGCTATGCTTAAAAATTACTCCTCCACAGTGATTATTTGCTATTATTTCGCCCACTGCATAGCTTCCAGCTAGAAAGCTCCTCCACAGTGTTTATTTCCGTTTATTTAGAGCAGATTCTCCATTAATCTTCAAAAATGAAAGATAACTAGTCAGTGAATAAAGAATTGTTCAAATTCTGCAGTAGACCCTAGAACAACGTTGAAAACTGCAGTAGACCCTATAACAACGTTGAAAACTGCAGTAGACCATATAACAACGTTGAAAACTGCAGTAGACCCTATAACAACGTTGAAAACTGCGGAAAAATGTTTGGTCTTAAAGTATTGCAAATTAAGGAAATCATGCGCAGTTTATATGCAGTTGAGCATGATATAACGAACACGTGTTATAACGAATTACTTGTTATGGCAAACGTTCTTTTCGGTCCCTTCAATAGACCTTTTCGTAAAACAATGAAAACGAGGCGTGCGTTGCTCAAAGTAGAACTTGTTACAATGCAATAACTTCCTTTTTTGTACAGTGCCTGGCAGTCATATTCTGACTTTAGAAACTTATGAAAAACGAATGACGGATATACCTAATACATCGTTATCGATATGGATATACTTTTTAAATTCAACTTCGTACCTTCGAATCTGGATTTCAAAGGTTTAAGTACCATAAATTGATTACTTTTCAAGTCAACGAAATTTTATTCACGCGAATATTGGGTAAAGGTAAAGATATTTTCTTGTATGGGAGTGCAGTAAATAATAGATGACTACTTGAGAAGTACCTTAAAGTAAACTTGCATTACTCGCCGCCTACCTAATTTTTGCGTCCCATAAAAGTAAACCAACTGTATTTATGCCTATGTAACCAGCCACGTCTCTATCCACATATTGTCACGCACGCGGAATTGTCATGAAGGGATTGTCTCAAAGTATGCAGAAAAGAGTCTACATTTTTCCTTAACGGAGAAACCAGAGAATTGTCAATTCTTCACAAATTTGTTACTTTTAATTTTTTCAACAAAATGCTGAGACGATTCCTGATTTTTCTAAAATTATGTTCATGATTTTGTTAATGGTTTTGTTAATGGTTTTGTTTATGTTACTTTGGTATGTTGTTACTGTGAAACTAGATGATTTGTTTAAAATATTCCCAAAAAACGAAGCTTATTCCAATAGATTCTAATTAGCGCCCCCATTAAATGTTACGATGCTTTGAGTGGACGCTTATTTGTCGAGGGCCGGCGCTAATTAGAGGATTTATGGATAATCGTAATTTTTGAAAATTCATAGTATGTGAACAATAATGGGGATTTTTCTGTTAATGTTCATTTTATCAGGGTATTAACAGAACTATTCATATATATACATCAACTTGATATAAGCAAATCGTTTTAAGCAAATCGTTTTTTTCGAGTTCGAATACATACGACACTGAGATAGACCTTTGCTTTAAATATTTTATCTATGCATTGCTTTTCTCTGTTTGAGTCCAGCTTTCCTCAGGATTCACGACAAAAAAAAAGATTAAGGCAAAGTAATTGTGAATAGCTTTAAACTCTCAAATGCAGAGCAAAGAAGAAGGTTCTGGGTGAAACGCAGGGTAAATAGTGTAGAATAATTTAGTTTATATTGTATCTTGCCCAGCAGACAAAAACTTTGTTCAAAGTCCGCAGACGCTAGAACACATCTTTACTGCTGACCTTGAACAAAGTTTTTGCTCACTGGGTATTTTTGTTAAAAACTTCATAGTTACTATTTGCTAGTTTCTGTTAAAAATTTGTATATGTTTTGAGGATATAGATTTTACAAAGATATATTAATAATATTATCCCAATGTATTTTTGTTTCAATGAAGATGTCTATTTTACATCTTCTCTGAAAGTTCAAAACCAAATATTAATTCCCCCTATGGTAACTTTTGATTGGCTGATGTTAACTTCATGAAACTTGGTACGATTATAGTCAATCATCAAAGGAAAGACTTGATTTTTTTTGTTAAGGTCAACACTTTTTTGATAATGTCATATGTTTTTTTAATGATTTTTTTTAAAAAAAGCATGTATTTTTCAAAACGCAATTAGAGCAGTTCTATTTCGTATTTTTATGTTCTGTCTTCGGTTTTTGAATGCTAAGGGATTATATTTTAACATATCTTTTTAATAAATTTGCACCTAAATCGTACAAAATTTCCCAGAAAATCCGAAAAACAATCGGATAAATCAGAATTTTTAAACCATAGAAATTTGTAGGATGAATTCAAATCATGATAAAAGTCTATGGTCCAAATTTGAAGTTAATTGCTTTATTTATACAAAAGTTATTTAAATGTTAGTACCAAAATATAGTCTTATTTTGGCAGCCAACTATGACAGGCGGTCGCCTATCTCGCTGTTGAATTTTGGGCAGCCGCCTCAAAAACCAAAACAATTGAAATGTTTTACAGACTTAGATTTAAACCAAACAATTGCAATACCAGTTTACTAGGTATATTGTAGGCGGCCGCCCGAGTTACTGTGTCAGTTAAATCAACTGGTAAACTCGCGGTTACTTAGTCGGCCGCACATCTAGCTCAGGCGGCCTCGGATAAGGGCGTAGTTGTCCAAATCTGCCACGTTAGTTTCCATTTAAAGGGCTGTCACTTTTTAAACAGTACATGGACTTGCTTGTAAAATTTTCATAACATGGAGAGAGTAAGAAATATGTTTTATATTGTAATAACATTCGAATTTGTTGTTGAATAGGCTTGTAAAATTTGGAAGTTAATGATTCTTGTTTTCGATTGAAAAATAAGAACGCTGTGTAAGTACAATAGAACCTTATTTTCCATGCAAAGATAGACACATTGAGCCTGGAGCAAAATTTACGTGTTCTTATTGTATTATAAAAAATACTGTAATTCCTATTCTTTCTACACCTTATTTTTTATCTGGTTTTGTTTGGGAGCCAGGAGCAGAAGAGGAGAGTCAATTCCAAAAAACCACCGACCAACCGACCATTGTTGAACCGACCATACCGTGCAATACTTCCGGTGCTGTATAAGCCGGGTGGTCGTGATTCGCTGCAAGAATTCGTTGCAGAAGGAAGGAAGGAGACAGGATTGGTAAACCACACAATTTAGCGAGATTGAACAAAATAAACGTTCGAAAATAGTTTTGTATACTTATTATATACCTGTAAAAAAGAAAGCTTTCTGTGTTGTGCTGGCCATCTTGAGAGTAATGCTTAAGTAATGCTAATTATTAGCCAAATTTCAGCCTAGTGATTCTCATAAAGATGATGCTTATACAAACACCCGTGTATTTATTAACGGTTAAGTATTAGACCAAGCCGAAATTAAAAAAAACTGCCAGACACGCAGACAGTGATTCTATTTCTGTTTGTGTGGACTTTCAGTGCTACTTCTTAACTTATAGAGTGACTATTGAATCTCAGTTCGGGCAATAGAAAAATACGGAGATATACGGGGATCGTATTCGGTAGTTTTTTAAGCTGTAATAACAATGTATAAAAGAAAAACAGAATTGGAAAATGTTCTCTAGAACTCTTTTAAACGTGTTTCAAAAAATATACTGATTTTTGGCAAAATATGTTATTTCAAAATCTTTGTAATGACGTCATCAGAAAAATGCTGACGTCAGCAAAAATAATTTGCCAGCACTTTGTTTCTTTCATGGTATACTATTAGTTATGGAGGGGGAGGGGGATCCGCCCCCACCCGGCCATGAAATGTTCGAAAAAAACTGGCCTGAATAGAGTTAGGGCGAGGACGTCGCTTTCAACCAATGTACATTTTGAATTCGCCTAGTGGGGATACGCCTTTAAAAATGTGAAAGTAGTTTGTTAGACTTAGACCAATTACACTTGCTCCTCTCATTCGCCTGAGTCGTATATCGATATCGCGGCAATTAAAACAGCGCTGACAAAACGGATTGTCACATCCACTTGTTTATGTTTTCCATCCATTGCAGTGTTAATAAGGTGCACCAAAAACGTGACAGAACAAACAGATATAAAATCCGTCATGAAATAATTCATAATCACGAATACAACTACAAACCCGATGGCAGCCACATGTTCATCGTCTCTTGTCACGTACATTGTAAGTAAAACATGGAAGCTATATTCAAGCCAAATAGCCACGTATACTATTCCAATTGATTTCATTATAGTCCAGAATGTTCTATTACATTTTTTGCTACGTTCAACAGTTTGAGTTTCATCTTCCACTACATTGCCCTTTTGATATGTTGGTCCCAAACGTCTGGAAATAATGACAAACGAACAAAATTGCAATAATAAGCCAACTGTTTCTGGTAATTTAACCAACATTGACACGCATAAACAGAAAATTGGAAAGATATTCACAATTACTTCTGTAAAGCGACGTGTTACCAGACAATAGACGATAGATGTTGCTGTAAAAACGAGTAAAATTGTGTTGAGACTTGGATTTCTTGTCACGACTGATCTGTGTATGTGAAATATGAAGCAGATACTGAGCATTATTATGCATGATTTCGATAATCTGGCTGGATATTCTAATGTAGAAATAATAGTTAATTCAATTTCACTTTTTTTTATTATTTTTAATTTTATTTTTTGCTATTATAAATGTTACATTTTATGCATTGAAGCAATCTACCTAAGTTACGATCATTTTAAGGTTCAAAAAGATGTCTTGTATGGTCGCACGTTTTTCAATGTTTTTATTGAAATATAGGTAAGTCACAAACCCATAAAAAATATGGTTGCACATACTAGAACACATGAAACTCTGCCACATAAAGATACAGTAGAATTTCCGTAAAGGTTCATTTCCATTAAGCGGAAAATTCCCCGCGATAACCAAAAGAAGACATTCCATTGATAGAAATTGACATTGCACGGCCTTAAGATGGATAACAACTCCGAACGCACTGATTTTTAACAAATCGTTACAATGAACTCTCTATATAGCGGAAGAGAACCCTCTAATACAGGCACCTTTCGTGTGCACCAAATACAAATGCCAAACAAAATACCTTTGATATCACACTTTCTCGACAGCCGTATGGTTTGGCACCGTACTCTTAGGTTGATTCAAAATTCCATCTTAGAATTAGGTTAAAGAAATAACTTTAATTTCTAACTATGACGTATCAAATATATAATTATTACTACACCTACCTTACCCGGGCTTTTTTTTAAATCCCACACAGGGGGGAGGGGGGATCTGTTTGGGGAATGCAATCAACTTGAAACTTTCCACGAATTTACTTTAATCTACTAGGAACACTTTGATGCAAAAAACAGACTATTACTAACATAATTACGCTGACGTCAGCATTTTTTCAATGGGGTGTATTTGAAAAATGCTTCTAAGTTGAAATATCTCGCATTAATTCTCAAAAACAGTTTCTTCGCTAATGAAAAATTAAACAGAAAGTAGTTCTTGAAGATTTAGTATAACATTTTTGCTGAAGTCAACATTTTTTACAGCTTTAGCCTACTTTTCTTCTTCCATTTTTTAGCCAATTTTTGCATATGATATGGAAAATGATCCTCGAGAAATTTGTGACAAAGTCATGAAATTTCAAGTGATTTGGACCAGTACTTGATATGAGGGGTAAAAGACAGCCACAAAAATGTTATCTTTTCAATCACTCTCCTCCACAGAGCCTCAGAGAGAACAACGTGGCAAACCGGATACACAATTTAAAAAAATAATATTGGGCGCTTATCAGAGGGGGACGCTTATTTTAAATTTTGGAAACTAGAGTGGGCGCTTATTGGAAATCCAAAGAAACAAAGACAACACAAATTTAAAACAACTTGATTTTCAAATAATTCCGATATCTTCGTCAGTCCCTGATGAATCTTCATCAACCTCGTTTGCCGGGTTATTCTCGATGTCGGACTATTTTTTCGAGCAATTGTATTAATTACCTTTTTCTCAAAATATGCAGTGTTTTCTCTTATTTTGTCTCTAATGAGCGCCCTGGGCGGTTATCAAAGGGGGCGCTTATTAATTTATTTTCGGATATAGTTGGGCGCTTATTGGAGGGGAGCGCTTAATAAGGGCTGGGCGCTTATTGCAGGAAATACGGTAACCAGATTGATGAATCTCAGATTTAGTTCTTTTCTATTTCATTTTTTTTGCCCGATTTTTATTTTTATTTTTCGATTGCAATGAATTTATTAAACCATAGTGGCTCTGAAAGGTCGCTGGTTTACAGGAGGTTGGAAATTCAGAAGATTTAGTTTTGTCGTTTCTTTCGTCGTTCGTCGTTTTGCACAACATCCTTCCTAGGCTAGAGGAAGCCATTATACTGCGTGTATAAACGAATTGGAGCTCCGGATTAATTCGAGCTAAAGCTGACAAAATTCATTCATCACAAGATTGTTTCGGTCGTCCATCTCGTCTAAATAATCCATATCGTCCGAAATTCCTATTTTTTAAACACTTTGGATGGCTTTTGACGATCATCCGTTGTCATCCAGCTCTGGAGCAGGACGATTTAGATGATTTCAGATTCAACAAACATCGTCCTTATCGTCTTTTTTTTGTTTCGGAAGTCCATCTCGTCCAAACCGTCCAAATACATTGATTTCTCAACGTGGTCCCAACATGCAATCCACCACAACGACTGATTAGACAAGACCTTATAATATGTATACAATACGCATGCATGTGGTAATACATACGACCCATAGTTAACCGATTGTGAAAGACCATCTTTCTTAGAGTTTTCCTAGGACAACAACAACCCTCGCGACCGTCCAACATAAACGCATGCACAATATGGATTTTGTCAATGAAAACCCTCAATACTGCAAGTATTACCTCCCGAAATTCTTAAATACGGAAGAAATGTCCTGACAATCACGCTCTATATCTCGGTGAAATACTACACAAATTTACATGCATCAAAACACTGCAAGTCGTCCGTTTTCTATTTGTTTCGTACCCATTTAGTCGTCCAGATGACTTGGACGAGATGGACGACCGAAACAAATACACCCTAAGATTGATCGGATTAACCCAATATATCCGAAAGGTTCTTAACTTACAAGATGTTTTTTTCGCAATTAACACAAAAGACCATATAACACCATATGAGCATAGGATTATAGGATCGAAATCATGCCAAATGCAGGATATGCAATGCTAGAAAAGTGAATAAATACGGCATATTGTACTAACCAAGTATACTCATGCCTGCGTTCTTGACTTTTCGTTAAGTTTCACGCTCTTCACTTGAAAACTGCCACGTTTTTATGTTCCCCAACACTGCAATGACTTCGCCAATAATAATTTGTTAGAAATGGAATTTCTTTGGTTGTCTCAGAAGTACGTTCTCTGCTGGGGTTAACGCATTGTAAAAGAAATCTTCACAACCGCAAGTCACAATAATACCGTGGATGATCTGGACAACTTTTTATTAAAGTATAAAATTTTAGAAAAAAAATAAAAGATGGGCGGTAAAATACGCGTAATCACTTGTCCACATCAGCCACGGTACAATAAGCATTTCAAATGTCGTAGTAAAATTTATTAATTCATTTCATTATCGCTTTTACTTTCCGCATTTGCCACACCAAAACCAATATCATTTATCGGAATATCTTCTCGTTTTCTTTCCAACTTCGAGCTCCTCTTGTGTAGTTAGTTTTATACATTTTCCGTTTTTCTCCAATTTTCTGTGCTAACTTTGAATAAAAAATATCACATTCTATCCCCATTCCACAAGTGGCGTAGAAGAACCATGCTTGATTGGTAAAATTCTGTCATTGCATGCTCTCTTTTTTATTTTCGTTTTTTACATTTGGAAGAGTCTAGAGTCGTTAGGGTTAGATACGAGAAAGAGGATTAAAAACCTTTGCGTGAAAATATGCCCGTTGCCCATCCCAGAAACTCCTTGCGGCGATGTCCACTCTTGCATTGCCTTCTTTGTTTCCAGACTTTTGACTGTTTGTTAGAAGTGATTCTTATTCTTTGACTGTGTTCACGTATTTAAGCACCAGTAAATTTTGGCTGGGGCTCAGTAATTCTTAATTTCAGACTACGATTCTCGGATTTCTATGGATACCTCACTAAATAAACATATTTAATCAACGTTTAAGGAGATGCTCTTTCTTTTTACGCACTTGGATTTAGAACGTTGTATTTTTGGTCTAGTGATACTTATAAAGGCGATGCTTATAAATCAAAACGTGTATGTCTTTTTTTTCAGATTTTTTTAACATAATTTGCACGGAGGCAATCCCAGCAAGCTCTTTTTCTTTACATTTACAGTATTTAATAAACGAGATGTAACAACTTAATAAGTAACAAAATAATCATGAATAGGACAAGAAATGAAAAGAATAAGAAAAACAGTAAATGTGGTGATAAAGTTACTAAATTTGACAAATCTTATTTGTTACATCTAAATCGCCTGCGACATGAGCAGTGGGCACATTGTATTTGCGTGAACAGGACCCGCGAATACTTGTAACTGCTGTTTGTAGGAGACTGAAAAAAAGTTTTCTCTTGACCCAGGCCAAGGTGCTTAAATAATCAATTTGAGCTTTTCTGCAAGCAATTCACTGGGCCTACTATAAAAACGTTTTGTTTATTTACCCATTCCATCATTAGAGGAGAAAATCAGCGGTGTGAATGTCCCATTTTCTCCATCTAAAACACGTTGGTTGTACTTGCGTTTCTTGGCTCTTTCCATCGCCTAGATTTTGGTTAGAGTTGCTTGGAGCGAAAGGGTAGAAAACCACAATCCACAAATGCTTTTTGCAACCTTTCCCAAAATCCACGAACACTGATGTCGGCGCGAAGGTCATTATTGGCTTAAATCTGTTGTAGGTCCATCCAGTGATTTGAGTTGCTGGTAAAGTTTGATAAAAGACGTCGCTTTAGATTGTAAAACGTTTTTGGTGACATAAGTTTCGTCAAAATAGTTATGAGTTACAGTTACAGTTAGATCATGGAGGCCAGGTCCTCCCATTTTAACAGGCAAGGAAAGTAACTCGCGTTCGAAACTTCCACAAGAAGGATTTTCGCATAGAGCTGGTATGAATTATAATCTTATCACATTCTCTACTGGTCTTAGCAGGTCACTTATGTCCGGAATCGATATGAGAGTGTAATTAAAGTTGTGGCAGTACCGAGATGTGTAGATACAGTATGCTGATTGGGGATAAAATGTAGCAATTTTTTATAGTAGAGTTAATTCTTTGACCCGTTCATCAACTTTGTCTTTCATATAGGCTATTGTATATGATTCGCTTCCAATAGATGCACCCAAATGTCGCTTGCTGTCTGTTGTGGCGTTGGTTTCTGTTTCTTTAAAAATCTTTTTTGCAAACTCAGTTTTTCCTGGCTTTACGATCGACCAAGATTTGCTAGCTTTTGGAAAATAACCAATTCTTGGACCAATCGCATTTACGGAATTCCACCATACTAATAGATGCTTGATTTTCCCTGCACAGCTTACAGTAGATATATAATTTAGGAAAAGAATAAACGCTGGTGCATACATATGCGTTGCAGATGGATCGCTTCGTGTTGTGCCCTCACTTGATGAGATTTCGATACCACCAGTTACAAACAGTCTTGCATTGAAGTGGTAGCTGTTAATAACAAAAGTAGCAATAACTGGACATATCAATCGGATGTTGTGAAGCAAAACTTGTCTGTTGATTCTATTGAATGCATGTGTGAAAGCTGCATATGCGCAATGCGGTTCTGATTTTGCGATTTTTAAAAAATTATTGATTTCTTTGACCCAATCTTTTACTTTGTCATTGACGTAGCTTTCTATGCAAAATTTCACTGCCAACTCATGCACTAAGATGTCGGCACCCCAAGGTCATACTATCAGCCAGCTTTTTCGTCCATTTTGTCCATTTGCAAATTTGCATCCCCCGAATACGAGATCGAAATACCTCCTCTCCCATTCTAATATAGAAATGTTACACGTTTTCTAATCCCTGCAAAATTCTATGTAGATATACTTTAATAGGAGAAAGTTTTGCGGAGAGGGATGGCCAGTGTAACCAATAGGAATTTAATCGTGTACTTTACTACATGCTGCATAAATTAAGTTCTTAGATTTGCAGTTTCCACCGGATTGGATGTTAAACGATTTACCGATTTAAGTTTTGTTGTTTTACTTATAAGATGGCACGTTTTTTTTTTTTGCATTTTTGCATGGTAAAGTTGGATTGATTGAAGTGATTTGAGGTGGTAAGATGTCACTTCTCACAAAGTGATTTAGGATGGCTCTTTTTTTTTCGAAATGCTACCATTGGTTTTTGAGTAAAATTGCCTTCGATAATGGAGTGTCCATTTCTAAGATGTAATAATGTTGTCGAAGTATTTCGGTATTTTTTTCAGTTTTGAATGCTAGGTACAGGCAAGTATAGTTTGAGTGTCTCGATTGTTTTTTTAGTAGTTCTTCACGATTTATTTTAGTGACGTCTTTAACCACGGTTCATGAAATAATTATTTAAAATTTTAATTATAATTATTATAAACGCACATTGTTGAGTGACGTCATTGTTGAATGAAGTCATTGTTGTAATAAAGTCAAATTCATAAAATACATAATTTCATCGTTATGGTCTATTTTTTATGGCGCGTTAAACATGACTTAGAAAGACTTAGAAAGAGACGGATCAAAAGTTTTTACCAAAAACGTTATTGCACATACTGTGATACCAAAATCAACTCTCTAAAAAGCATTATGTTGCGGTGTCAAGCTTTTCATAGAGAACAATTTATTGTGCCCTATAAAACGAACGAACTTGCACTCACATGTCGTTGGACCACATCAAAACAACGTCACAACGACGTAGCGATATGTTATTTCGAAATTATTTTCTATATCTGTTAAAATTTATTAAATTAGTCATCACGGAAATATTTTAATATTGTTTACTTTTTATTGGTGTCTGATACTACACATCCGCCGGAAACCAGAATATTGTCTGAAAATGTCCAGAAACTAAATAGGACTTATTACGTAAACCGCGCCGGTTTTGCAATAGCGTCTGTAAAACCATCATCAGAGACAAAATAGGCCCTATTTTGAAGACGAAATAGGACTATTTCCATATCAGTAGCAAGAAGTGCGATCCCGTGAAATATTCGATAAGTGAAACTATTTTACTATACTTTCAAGGTTTCACTTATTGGGAGTAACTATACTGTATAAATTTGAGGATGGTTCGTTCGAAATTAAGAAACCAATCAGGTATTGAGTTTCTATAAGACCAATTAACATATATTAACAGACAAATTTATCCAAATCCAGTTTCTCTGAATTTATGCAACTTCCAACTTCCATGATCTATGAAAATAATAGGTTTTGGCAAAAACGCCTGACCGAAACTTTATTTTATGATTAATAAAAACATATATAATACACATTCAAATATAGTTTAATGGTCCATAGTAAATATTAGCAAATGTTAGAAAAACAATAACAATTGTTATTGCGTCGTGAAAATCTAAAAATGATAAAATTTTCAGAATTCGATACTTTTCTGTTTAATTTTCTGTGCAATCTTTTGGAAAAGTGCCACATAGCAGTCATAAAGGAATGCAACTATATTAATCAACTCTGGTTATAATGTGGGGTAGCAGTGTCTTAGCAATGGTATGTATAGTCAGTTCGTAAGGATTTTTTAGCGAATCAAGTGTTTATATATTTGAAAGGTTTAAATCTCTTATTTCGTATAGTATAACAAAGATATCCGTCACTGGGATGAAAGCTTAAATATTAGTTTTATTAACAAAAAACCGTGTCATCGAAAAGTTTAAAACAAAAAGATTTACGGCGTAAGGGCTTGTCGGAAAGCGTCCAAAACTTTTTGTTTGTCGAAATTATTAGCGGCCGATGTAAAAACAGGGGTATATTTGAAGAAGTTCGTGGTTTATTATGCTAATACTATTACCTTAACATACCCTTAACATCGAAAAAGTGAAATAGCGCCGATATTTTTGGTCCGAGATAACGATCCAAAACTTTTTTTGTCGAAATTTTCTGTTCATAGGTTTCGATGTTAATTTGGAATGCGGTAACTCTGCAACCACGAAGACAAATCGAAATTACTTGAAGAATATACAAACCTAAAATCTCTTTAGATGGTTGTAGCCATTCAATACTCGAAAAGGTAGGCTATTTTATTTGCTAGAACAAATTGGGTACAGTACTATAAAATGAAAGGTTTTTGGATTATGTATCAAATTTACAGGAATTAGAAGCTAATGACAGATGCAAATTTACAATTACAATTTACAATTACAGTGGTACAGTGGTAGAGACAGAAAGACAAAAAAGGAGCAAATAATTGTTTTTTAAATGCCGATTATTCAAATTTACCCTAATTTCTATTTATTTGAACCAAACTAAATCTGATCTTGCTGAACATATATGGTAGCTACATGACAATACTGAGAAACATTGAAAAAGTAGAATAATATGTAAATAATATGTCTGGTTTTGGACTGATGAGGGGTGGTTATATGTTAAATTTGTACAAAGATCGATAAAAAATAATAATGTTTATCTTTTATGGAGCACTAGACAAGTTGGATTCTTCGTAGTGAGGCTGTATTAATTACTAAACTTTTATTAGTTTTTTATAGGTTTTTTAAGCATTTCTTGCGGAAAATGGAATCGTTGTCTGGAATATTAAATTAGAAATGAGATTATATAAAATAATAAATCTAACCTTTATCTGTCGAACATATTAAACTGATCGCGCAATGAGGAACAAACCTTTTACAGTATTTGATATACAAAGGGAAATATAAGGGAAACGATCTGGGATGCATATACTTGCACTTTTCCTAATTGATTATATTACAGCTCTGTAAAGATTCACAAGCTATTTTAATTTTCTTTTGTAAAGACAAAAAGACAAAAAGACACCGATAAGTTTATTTGTCCTGAATTGCGCTACTTTCTGAGCCTTCTGTAATATTTGTTTCTTTCAATTATGCCTCACAAATATTTGTTCATTTTTATTAATACTCCCAAATAAGTAATTAATATCATGGGAGGAGAAATGGAAATGTAAGGAAATTGTTGACGATGATAATATAGGGAATGAAATGAGGTCATTGTAAAATTGTTTATTATACGGACATGAATTCCACCTGTTAAGAATTGTTAAGCAAATATTTAAACTATTCCCATAGGAATCATTCAATAATTACGTAACGCTCAATTCGGTTTTTTTGGACCCCACCTACCCATCTGTAGCGCCTCGTAAGAAATGCCGATACCCCACCCTTTTCTATTACGTTAACGCTAGGGAATTTTAGACCCCATAAAAACATCTTAGTGTGTCATGAAAAGAAGACACACTTCTTAAGAGCTGTATATGTTGCATCCAGTATTGACCACCTCCCATATTGACCCATGCAAAAACGGGGATATATGAATCAACTCCAAATGACTTAGCTTATAAAATATAATGTATAAGTAAGATATTAACACAACTGTTTTAAGCTACAACCATGCTTACAGCATAAATAATGAATCTTAGTTTGTTGAACTTAGTTAATAACGAATTTTAGTTGAAAGTAAAATACTCTTTAGTAGGCGAGAGGGGACGCTTATGAATTTTTGGAGAATTTTACAAGTTAGGAAATCAACAATAATCTAACACAGTCGACTCGCTAAAAAAATAATTACTTGGTACACAATCTCTCGAGTTCCATTGTTATCATGTTTGTTTAGTAACTACAGAAATTGGCTGTCCCTCTCACCTTATATACATATTTTTAGTGTCTATTTGAAATAATCATTTCGTTTAGACATTTCATGTACTCAGACATTATGTCATTTGAATTTCTGATAACTCATAGCTTTTTTGATTGCTATATTGTTCTGTTCAAGTCGTTGAATAAGTTATAGGTCGCCGCAACTTGAGGTGAATCTAACATTTTATTTTTGTTTTTGCATGTGTCAATATGGGAAGTGGTTAATAACAAATATTGTTAGTTGGTTTTATTGGATATTTTTAATAAAAGCAAAGTATTTTTTTTCATTGCAGTTTTGTTGAATAATCTCAACAAGCAATATTTTAAGCAAAGAAAACGAATTCATTCGCATAGCTATTCCTGCTTTTTATTTATTTATTCCATTTTTTTGAAACTCGTTGTTTTTTTCATTGGACGGTCATTGTCTGTTTTCTAGTAGTGTAAGTATGTCTACTAAGGATACTAAAAGACTTCCCAATTATAATTAAGTATATTTTCCTTAAACTCCCGCAAAATGCGGGGTTCAATTACTTTACATTAATTTTGTGATGTCATTATTAGGATCTTTGTATATTTGTAATCCCTTAATCTCTCAATTAAAAAATGAGACAAATTGCGAATTTTAACAAGCAATATACACCACAAGTAAAACGTAACTATAATTAAAACGACCTCGGAAATCCCTAAGAGATTAGACTTAAGTCTTAGGGCTTAGGATCTTAGGTCTTTTTGCAAATTGGACAAATTTTATTGTTTCCAGCAGCCTAGTACTGAGGCTCTTAGAACAAATTTGAATTTTTGTGCTGTTTGACTTGCTAATCAGATTTTTGAGGCTTTCCGTCTTAAAATTCCATATTTTTGCTCAAATTTCACTTTGTCTTAAGGATATTTGTGGGGGATTGTAGGTCTTTAGTTTTTTCGCACAACTTTTTTGGTGAGCTTAATTTTGGAAACAAATTGTAATTCCTGTAGTTCCTTGCATTTCCTTGATCCAAGTTTCTATTTTGTTTGCTCAAAGTGTCTCTTCATTTTCTCTCCTTCCCCAAAATGAAAGCTTTAATTTTACCAACACATTGTTACCTACATAATGTATAAGGTTTTGTGTTTTATTAAGGGATCACATTTACAAATTACGAATTATCAGTTATTTCATTTACCTTATTCTCATCTGTAACTTGTAAATTTACCCGCTTCTATTTATAGCATTCTTTGGGGCGTGGATTTTGACCCGAAATCTTATGACTTTTCATTCGTTTTTATTTTCTATAAATTCTGAATATGTCACAAACAGACTATGAAAACAGGTGTTTTTAATATATTGTTAAAAATACCCATTAAATTTGACAAAAATGTTCTGTTTGTGTTTTATAGCGTCTAACAAACGTACGCAAGCCCATTTGGTTCCATAATATTTTTTCTGTACGAATTAAAAAAAAAAAAAAAATTAAACAAATTTAATTAATTCCGAGAAATGAGTATTCACTTCATGGAATAAATATTCGTTCTTATAATAAATGAATGTTGATTCCTCGAAAATGAATAACATTTGTTTATGTTTTTTTCTTGCACAGAAAAAAAGTAGTATCTCAATAATGGGCTTCCGTACGAAATTACTTTGACCAAAGTTGTTATAACTGTAATATAAGCACATGCTTTTGTAAATTGAAATAAAATAAAAAAATCATTTTTGGATAAAATGTTACAACAACAAACCTTACCGGGTTGAGAGTTCGTCTCGGATCTAACACATGAGAAAACACATAAAGAAACACATAAAGAAACACATAAAGAAACACATAAAGAAACACATAAAGAAAGGCATAAAGAAACAGATAAAAAAAACACATAAAGAAACACATAAAGAAACACATAAAAATTAAAAGTGTTGCTGGCTAACCTCGATAAAATTTTGACATCAGCAAAAATAATCGTCACATATCACTGATTTTCGTTTAACCCAAAATTAGACATGATAGGCAACATACGTTTTATGTCTACATCATATCTCCTTCAAAGGTAAGTTAGGAAGTAAATTTACGCTCAACCTTGGTAAAATAACCCCCTTGAACTCCCAGGGAAAATAGAGTGTTAATATAGAGGGTTTTAGATCGAGTACAAACAGAATAACGAGAAGTTTAATTATTATCAATATTTCGTTGCTTATCCCTTGTGCAAGCAAAATGAAGATCTGAGATATAAAGATCTGACAATAAAACAATTATCACTTCATTTAAAAAGTTTCAAAAGAAATTACTACTCTTGTATGATACAACAGTTAACTTCTTATACATGCGGATGATTATTTGTGGTAGGATATAAGTTATTATCACATTTATCGTTGTCTATTGTGCGTACTTGGATCGTCTAGTAGTAAACAAGTCTCATTACAGTTTTCATCTTAGCATTAGTAAATATAAGCAATATAATTCTTGTGTTCAAAGTTGGTTTGTATCTTTTATCTTGAATTTGCTTTACCAGTTTTATCGCATCATATTAACTTTTGGTTTAACTTTCGTTGGTAAATTTAGATTAAAGTAGTTTATTCATTTTCTTAACCGGGTGAACTCTTTGTTTGGATGAATAATCATTCATAGGTAACTATTCAATGAACAAAACACGCATAAGGTTATCAAATTTAACACGGAGTAATTCATTTGTTGAACAAAGAACGGTATTTTCTTCCACTCTATGGTACAGTGCTGGTATCGCTCCAGTGCTGGTAGCCTTACGATACAATGTTTTTGTCATTGTGTCTTTATTCAAAGGTTTTAAAAACATCTAGAAAATCGATCGTTCCATCAAATTCTATATTGTGAGGAAATTTGATATTCTTACAAAACAATGTAAGGAATTCTCCCTGGAAAACATTAAAGACGTGTTTTACTAGACAAAATTGCATATAATGCAACTGGTGAGTAAATTCAACATAAAAAGTACGCAACCAACTCTTCAACACAAGAACAACTCTTCAACACAAGAACTGTTTTGTTTTTTAATGCAAATGCCCAGATGAGTGTAATAAACCTTATATACTAATAGACTGATCCAAGAACGCATAATAGTAATTTATACTTTCCTATTTGATCGAAGGAGTAGTGGATATAGGGCTAGTTAAAGCAATGTGGTACAACTGTAATTAGTTTTGGTGGTTGGACAATAGAAATTACGCCTTTCCTCATTGATATTCTTTTTGTTAGATCATCAAAATTTATTACTTGTGCTCTCTCTCTCTCTCTTCTTGATTTCGCATGCTATGAATCTGCCTCTACAAATTACGCAAATGTACTATCAGAGGGGATCCGGACCGTTCGCCTAAATTCGAATCCGGCCGTCGGAATGTCCGCTTAATTTCGAATCCGGCCGCCGGATTGCGCGCCTAATTTCGATTCCGGACCGTTTGCCTTATTTCGAATCCGGCCGCCGGAATGTACGCCTAATTTCGAATCCGGACCGTTGAAATTTTCGCGGATTGGAACCGAATTCAATTTTGTTTTAACCATACTTTATCTACCCGTGCTTTATGAAGATTAAGGTATCAACAATAATTTGTAAAAAGCAAGAGTAAATCTCCATGAAGCCTAAAAATGTTTTATTGTTGATAGAAATCCAAACTTTGCTTCCTTGTCAAATTTTCTGTCGTTGTCAAACCGAGTTGGGAAATTCTTCCACCTTTTCTCATCAATGTATTCTTTGGTAGAAATAAGAAAAAATCAATAGGAATTTGTTGGAACGAACAAGTACAAAATTTATCAAATGTTTTTCGTTTTCATCAACATAACATCTAAAAATGCATGAAAATTTGTGTAAAAAATCAATATGTTTAACCATAATAGGACTAGGCTTTTTGAGGTTGAGAAACTGGGTACGAGTCCGGCTTTAAAGTTAATCGAGTTATTTCACAATTCGCTTTTTGTGTAGGAACTGGGTCCTAGAAAGCTTTTTTCATTGAATTTTTACATATAAAATGCGATTTTGCTCAAGGTGGTTTCAAAATATAGCCTTTATACCAACTTTTACATTAGTTATAGCTTAGAAATTTGTCCAAATAATGTAAAGTAGTAACGTGACGAGGTTGTTGTCCCGATAGAGGAGATCTTTCCGACGCAGTGACGACCGGCAATTATTTCAACTCCAGCGGTTTATAAGGTTTTTGCAATATCGATCTCAATTTTCAAAAGAATTTACTAAGGTTGACTACCCATTCCTATAAACTATATAGCGCCATTATGAAGTCTATGATAAACAAAATCCGTCACTTTGAAATAGACTCCTCTCTCTAATTAACTCCGCATCTCTAAATATTGCGAAAAAAATTGCGGTGCGGTGTTTTTAAAAGAGGAAATAGGGTATAATCCACGTCCCACTTCTCGGTTTTATAAATAAAAAGCTAACAAAATACCGACGAACGGATGATGAACATAATTACAAAAGTTAAATTAAATATACAGTAAAAAATGCTAAAATTAACGAAAAAGCAAACTAAAAAAAAGCAGTACGTAGTTCCTTCAAGGCCGTTTTCCTTATTAATTTCTACCTAATAAGTGTAAGCCTTGTTAACGGTGACTATTTGATCTTATGACAATATGACAGAATAAAACAAAGTAATTCGTGAATCCAAAAATTTGTGATTGTCTAGGATGTTTTATTTTGCCACTTGTGAAGATTCTAAAGCATTCCGGCGGCCGGATTCGAAATTAGGCGAACGATCCGGATTCGAAATTAGGCGTGCATTCCGGCGACCGGCTTCGAAATTAAGCGGACATTCTGACCGCCGGATTCGAAATTAGGCGAACGGTCCAGATTCGAAATTAGGCGTGCATTTCGGCGGTTGGCCTCGAAATTAAGCATACTTTCCTGATGAAAAAAGTCCGGAATTCTGACCCCGATCCCCCCTGATAATGTACGTTCCAATTCAACTCACTTTTACTTTTACCTTAAACATGGTTTTTACTCACTATTTATGTAAAAGATTTTTAACAAAGCAGGACCCACAAGGATAACAGTAGTTTGTCTACTGAAGTGGCCATCCTGCTTATTTGTAAATATTCGTTATAAATAAATAAAACTTAGCTATATGTAGTAAGAATATGGTAAAGTGCGTATTTTCTTCTATTAACTTTTCTGCCGGTCAAAACCTCCTGATTTTAGGGCAAAAATGCCCTCTCACCCGAACTTTTTTAACGACTCAGAAACGATAGCGACTCGCAACTTTATGACTTATATTATTTATCTAGACGCATATAGCTTAAAATATTAGTACCATTGCGTAATACACGTTTATTTTTTTATAAGAAACCTAGCGAAGGACCTAGTAGCAAAAGTTCTTAATTATGACGTCAAAATTGAAGGTTTTTAGTTCTAAAGGTTTCTTAAAGAGTTCCTTAAATTTTTCAAATATTATTAAAGTACAGAGACCAAAACGGACAATAATAACGAGTAAG